>JAPTMW010000023.1:272047-284984 GCA_029822955.1 Ostorhinchus angustatus | reverse complement strand
CCAAGCTCCACCCCACTCAGTCCAAGCTCCACCCCACTCAGTCCAAGCTCCACCCCACTCAGTCCAAGCTCCACCCCACTCAGTCCAAGCTCCACCCCTGGGGGTTCTGAGGACAACACTCACGTTCCAACAGTAACTATTTTCAGGAATGAACTGAAATATCACATTTACGTGACATTCACTTCAAATGTACTGAACGTGTGTTTTACATCATTTGAATTTTATATTTCATTAATATCATGAAAGCTCCCTAAAAATAATCCGCTGGACACATGCCACATCAATAATTCCACGTGCCAAACCTATGGCAGCAGTCTCTAAACAGTACATTTCCCTCAGTGTGGACTGTCATTTCTGCCTTTGTTGATTTTTTTCTAAATTCATCCAAACTGACAGTGAGACAGAAGTCTGTAAATCCAAGTAAATAAGCCCGACGCTGACAGGTTCTTCTGTTTGTTAGAGCTGTTTAACTTTTACTAAGTTATCATTTATTAAAAACAACCTTTGCAGATTTCCTTGAGATGTTCAATATAATATATTTTTCATTATTAGTCACCAGATTTTTAAATCCATATTCCTAACTGTTCATTCATCTCATTCTGGAAAATAATCACAGTTTTTAGAGACAGGTTCACTTCATCGCTTCCTCTGCAGTTATTTTCATTTGAATGTAAGCATCATAGTGGTTTTTTGTTGGATTATCAGTAAAAACCATAAGGCTGTTAAAAAAGCAAAAGCCTAGACTTTTCACTGGTGCGCTCTAATTGCTGCACCTCCCACTCTTCTCACACTGCATTTCCACCTACACCTTTTACCCAGTGTGGGGCTGTTGGCGTCCTCTGTCCTCCATTTACTCCAATGCACTGGACTAATGTTGGAAATAAAGCACAGACACTTCTTCTATTTATTTCTGACTAGAAGATGTTTAGCTCTTTCATGCTCCGTAGATCGAATACATCCCACTTCACATTTGCAGATGAATATTTGTTGTCATGTCTGTGTTTAATATATATGTGTAATATTCATACTGTGACTTCACTGCAGTTTTATTTTCACCTTATTGTTTTAGATTGTTGAATATGTAACGTTACAAAACTCATCTCACTTTTGAGCAAAGACAGTGAAGTTATTCTGTTCAACTCTGCTCTGAACCCAGTGGGTCTCAGTGTTTTTCTGTGCCCCCCCCCCAAACATTATATCACTGGTTCAATTATTACTTTTATTGACAGAAGCATCAATTTTGTATCAATACTTTTTGCTTTTCTTTGAATAATTTCTTGTTCAAATTCAAAATAACTTATATTTTAGTTTGAATAATCCAAATAAACTCACCCAGACCATATTTATACAAATGAAAATAGTAAATGTGTAATTATGTCCAACTGTGACAGTCCAGTTCCTGTTTTTAGTCCAAACACATGTTGGTTCCACAGATGAACATGTGACCAACCTCAGTGGGTCCATGAGCCCGTTTCCATCTAGAACATTCAGGTCCAAACTGGTCCAAACCCAAACCTGTCTGTCTATGTTTCTGGTCCAGTCTAGTCCTGGTCCATGTTCCAGACCTAAACTCTGGGTCTAGTCTAGTTCAGGTCACCATGGCAACAGATTGGTTTGTGGACGTCCAGAACATGAGTCCAGGTGCTCCAACCAGGAAACAGGAGTTCCACCTGATCCATGTTCGAACCTGAAGAACTAAAGAACCCCCAGGACTGATCCCATGACCCCCCCCCCCCACACACACACACACACACACACAGTTTGACCAACACTGTCTTAACTCAAGGTGCTGTTATTTGTCTCTGTCTGTAATGACTGATGAAAGATGGATGAAAGAATCACGTCTTTGTTTTTCTGTTCTTTTCGTCGCAGGATCCCTGGGAGCTGTTCAGGCTTTCGTCCATGTGACAGGACTCCTAAAGTGGCAGAAGGCATGAAGCAACACTGTGACATCATAGTGGCTGGTCCATGACACTAAAGTCCATTCAACCCTCTCCACTATCCACCCGCCCTCTGCTCTCATCATACTGGACGACCAATCGCTCACTCTCCCATCGACACAAAGCTGCACAATGGCCAGCAAGAGGAAATCCACTGTACCCTGCATGATACCATCCAAATCCAAACATGTGCGTGAGGAAATCATCCTGGGCTCTCTACCAGAACTCCTACCAACGATCCCAGAAGATAGCATACTCAGCATCTCTGGAGAGGATTCTGGCCACTGCTCTAACAGCTCCTCCAAATCTGAATGTGGCAATGAGATGCAGAAAGGAGGTTCATATAGCTGTCCAACCTGCCGCTTTGAGTCCAGAGATCTGAACTACTTTTTGGATCACATGCACAACTGCCACTTAGACTTCAGGGCTCAGCCCACTTTCTACTGCCTGAACTGCGGGGTGTCAGTAGTTCGCTTTGAGGCTCTGGCTCTTCATAATGCTAATGCCCATCCAAAGATAATGGAGGGCCTGGTCACCGCCTCCCTAAGTGTCAACAAGAGGGATGGAGTAACGACCGTAGAGCAGAGCCTTTTCACCGACAGCGGAGAAGACTACAGAGAATCTGGAATCTCCCTCACCAAAACACCCATTGCAAAGATGATGAAAGCCAAGGGGGAGCACAAAAAGATTGTGGTTTCTCATACCGTAGAGGTACGGAAGATAGACACTGGAAAGGATGTAGACCCCAGCATGCTGAAAAATGTGCCTGAACTCCAAAACGGGGCTCTCAGTGTTTCTGGTGCCCCAGCTATGCCGAGGAACACTGTCACTCATGTGATTACGAAGACAGTGTCCAACCAAGTCTTTCACCAGCACACTCCCTCCCTTTACTCTCCCCCATCCTCTAATTCCATTAAGGACCTTCCAAAGGTGATGATCCCCCTCAGCAGCATCCCCACCTACGATGCCGCCATGGACACCAGCAGCTTTCTCAAAACATCCTTTGGCAAGTTTCCCTACCCGACCAAAGCTGAACTCTGCTACCTAACGGTGGTCTCAGAGTTTCCCGAAGAGCAGATCAAACTGTGGTTTACTGCCCAGAGACTCAAACAGGGCATAAGCTGGTCTCCTGAAGAGATTGAAGAGGCCAGGAGGAAGATGTTCAATACGGTGTTCCAGGGCGGAGCACCTCAAAAACAGCCTGCTACACCACGGCATGTCAATCACATTGTAACCCACCATACTGTCACTGCACATCCAGGCTCAAAAGGACCAAACTACCCAATGGCCAAAGTTCCCTATGGCAGTATCAAAACCAGACCTGTTGGAGTCACAACGCAAGCTAGCTTGTCAACCAACCCTCATGTCACTAGGGTCTCATATTCTACTCCAATCATACCCCCAAAGTTTCCCTCCATTGTCAGAACATCACAGGTACTGACCAGGAACACTCAACCCACTGTGGAGCCAGACAAAAGCAACGGCATAAGTCTGGACATGGCTGTAAACAGCGGTTGTGTCAGTAGCACCAGCAGCAGTCGAAGTAGCAGCAGCATCAGCAGTAGTAACGGCGGTGAGACTTTCAACAGGAGACCAGTAACCAACAGCAGCCCAACCAACAGCGTCGCCACTTGCTCTGCCAACATTAGCAATAATGATGAGCACTGTGTTGCTGATACAAATGGCAAACCAAATGTCAAGGGCAACAGTTCGCCAACCGAATTGGAAGGTCCAAATAGTACCAAGAGTCAAGAGATCGTTGATAACACCAGCAAACCCAACATCACCTGCAACAATCATGATAGTGGCATTATCAGTCCACAAGAGCAGGCCCACAACTCAAAGCCTGATGATGAACATGACATTAACATTCACCAAACCACCAACAGCAGTGTTAACAGTGAACCCCCCAGCACCGCCTGTAATGACAGTGTCCCTAACCTGAATCATGCCAGCAAATCCCCAACTGAAAGCACCAGCACTACTGTCATTACAATAAGCAACGTGTCCACTTTAGATGAGGGTAAATGCAACAAGGACTTTCCTATAAAAGGCATGTCAATCCTGCAACAACTCATTAAGGACGAGGATCCATTTGCAGGAGACAATAACTGTCCAGAACTGAAAGTTGACCCCATCAAGATCAACTTCAAGAGGCTGAAGATGAATGAATCTGAGGCTAACTCAGAGATTGTACATGAATTCAAGTCAAGTGAGACAGCTGAGGTGACGAAATCCCAGCCACCATTCTCAGTCTCATGGGGCAACAAGACCCCCCAGCAGTTGCACATACTTCGACAGGTTTTCTCTAGCACACGCTGGCCCAGTAGTCAACAGTATGAGGAGTTAAGTGTGCAAACAGGCCTTCCCAAGTCAGAGGTAGTCCGCTGGTTCAGTGACAGCCGGTACAGCCACAAGAACGGACAGCTAAAGTGGCTAGAGACCTATCAGCGACTGCCCGAGGAAGTGAGGGGTCACGGGAACGCTGAAGCCGAGTTGCAGAAAGACCCTCCAATGGACAAAAAGAAATTTGTTGAGCAAGAAATGAACAAGCACCTTGAAGGAGAAGCAGGACTGAACTCAGGACAGCAGGTTGTTTGGCAGGATTCATATTCACCGCTGCTGGGGCTGATGGGATCCAAGGAGAGCGCCGTGGGAGGAAGACCTGGGGAGTCGGCGCAGATGGGAGTCTTGCAGGATCCTTGGTCAGAGAGAACGGAGGACCACCAGCAGCCAGTGGCCAGTCAGTCACTCATTGAACAACAGACTGACGCCAATCAGGCCAGGTACTGCAGTCAGAATGGTTGAGTTACAAGGTGTGATAAAAGATAGTGAAGTAGGGAAACATGTCCTGTTCAAAGTGCTTTAGGAGTATTTGAAGGCTCAGTGCTATTTATCAATCAAGAAAACAAAAACAATGTACGCCAGGTGGAGCGATGAAAGTGTGACAGCTTGCTGTTTGTAGTTGTTGCTGCATGATGTACAGTAGAAAGGCGGCAGAAGAAGCGTGTACAGGTACTCACGCTGAGTAGCTTATTCAGGCAATCAAAGGTCTGTGTTTAAGAAGCTATTTTTAGATAAGTAGGAGTCTGGGCCGTTGAATTATAGATTGAGAGCGCATGCTAATATATGTGAATAAATCATGACAATTGTCTTTGGTGAGATGGATTTCCAAGAGGCAAGTTAACCCTGTACACCGGCATCTTTTTACAACGCAGCCTCCCAAAACGCACCTGGCTTACAGTAGTCGTGTAACACAAGCCCGACTTTCCAATCACACCTTGACATTTTGCACGTTGTGTTTGCCTGTTTCTTTGTCTGTTGTGTGTGTTGATGTTAGGGACCGCCTGAGGATGGAGCTGCTGGAGGTGTGATGAAGAAGGCCCAGCTTCGCCAGAGGAACATGACGCTGAAACGCTGGCGTGCTCCCTGGCCGTGGCCTAAAAGAGTGTTCATAATGACAGCAGATGTGATTGTAGCTGGACCGTTGGACTCTGACTGTAACTGTGAATACCCCCCACCCCTCCTCCTCCTCTTCCATCTGCCATCACTTCCTGCCATCGTCAAAAGAAAGAACTTCTCACCTTTGAGTCCTGTGATGTTTAAGCCTTTCATGCTTCTTTGTGGTTGTGTGGGGAGGGTGCACAATGAGGTCAGTACGAGGGATCAAAGAAAAGAAAGAGAAAAGACGCACACTGACTGGAAAACTGACTTGAATAAGCGAAGATAGGGTAGGATAGGGCCGAGAGATATTGTTTCTGGGTCAGATGGAGAAATATATATATGAATATATATATACAGTATATATGATTGAATCTGCACTATAAAAGGAGGTTTGTACTGACTGGACAAACGAGATGTGTCGAGGAATTGTTATTGTTGGCTTTGTGATATTTTTTACTTTTTTAGCAACCAGTACTTCAGCACTGCCTTGAATTTTACTTTTTCCGTTATTTGGTTTTTCAATTCTATTTACTCTTCTATAGTCACTGTAAGTCCAGATGCAATCAAACATGTTTTATTTAGATCTGTATAAATATTGGTGATCACTTTGCAGTTCAGCTACACGCAAGAGACTATATACAATGCACTAATGAAGACAACAATGCTAAAAGTCACACTGCCCCACAGTAAAGGTATTGACTGCTCTGTCCAGATCAATACACGACACTGCCCTGCAAACTGAACAGAGAGAAGCCTGTCACGCTAACGTTGCCTTACTCAGCTCTGTCCATGTGTTTATATGACCTGTCTGTCCATCAACTTGCTTTCCAGCTACTGTGCTGTCCTAAAAAAAAAAAAAAAAAAGACAGAAAAAATAACATGCCAGTGCATCGATGGTCACTGTTGGTCTATATCTGTGAAAAAAATCTTGTGCTGCTTTCTGTACACTTGGAGATGTTTAAGCTGTAATTGTATCAACTATTGTTACTGGCAAAATGTTGTTCAAGCAAAATTATCAATTTGATCCCTAGGCACTGACAGAGTGAGATATTGTGCTAGCTAGAGAGCCAAATGAGGAGATCTTTGCTCTCCTCTGAATTTTCTTGTGTTTCTATAAACATACAGTCACTACATGAATCCTATTAAGCTGCATCTTTGTCAAGCTGCTAATAGCTAAGAACGGTGCTATACCATCCAAAGTGAAATTGGAGGTTGATCTCCTACCAGCAGTGTATGCACTTGTGTCGAATGTTACAAATTTATTTTGGTTTGAGATAAATGGAATCTGGACTTACGGTGTTATGATCACTTAAAAACTTTTATGAAATAGTCTGATCATAAAGCACTGTTGTATCATCCTTTCTACACTTATGAATCTTTACAGAATAAACCGAATACTCACCAAGCACTACCGTCTCATTATTTCAGCTGCTACAGAAGACACACCTTGCAGCAGAAGTGAATATGAATTATTCCATGGAAACCACTCAATTTATTCAGTGTGATAAATATGAAAGTAATGTCTAACACTGGGATTGGAGAAAGCATGCAGCCTCACCTGCTGGCCACCAGCTGACAGTACGTTCAGTGTGGACAGAATTACTGAGGCCCAGTTGGAGTCTGTTTCCATGAAGGCAGTCTGCAGAATAACCCATTTGTTTTGTCTGCAAGCGGCATTGAAGTTATTCGCTCGTAGGTGTGTATGCAGATGGTAACCAAGATATGTGCTGTGGGCAAAGTCCTGTTATAAACACAGGGGCACGGGCCTGCCAGATGTGCCCAAAAAACCTGATTCTTCTTGAGCAAGGCACAAAGGACGCCTGAAGCACGCCCTCACAATACTTCACAAAGTTTGGAGTCGGTCACACTGTTGAATTCGTTTCCCAACCAGAAACTGAAGTCATCTTCTCATCTTTGTGTGGATTAGATTTGTTCTCTTTTGTTAAACTTTACACAACTGACAGTTTTTACAGAGAAACTGGAAACACGGTTTGTGATTAGGCTGCTCAAATATGTATGACAATGCAAATATGAGGATGCTGAAACTCTGGCAAGACCACCAGTAGATCCACTAATCCAAAACCAACAGGCAGCTGCGCTACTTGGGGGCCTCTGCTCAGGGAAAAGGGCCGTGTTTGTTTTTCAAAGCTCTGTTCAAAGAATATACTGGTCTTCAGCACAGTTTCCTAAAACACGAGACCAAAAAAAAAGATTTAAAGAAATGAAGTAACAGAAGTATATTTTACTTGTAGGGTTTTATTCATTTTTCAACCTACAATGAGCAATAAACTCAAAGAAAACAATCAAAGGCTATGACAAAAGGTAAAACGAGAATAGGATGTTGACTTTACAGCTACTTACATCAACGTTCCTATCATAAGAGTGGAATAAAATGAACTGAATTCACATTAAAAACATACCATACTTTGTCCTCAATCTTTACATGATTGAAAGCCTGCCTAAAATTGTAACAGATTGGTGATTTTTTTGGCAAAGTTATCCCTCACACGCTTCTGGGAAGAAAAACAGTTTCCATTTACTGACTTTAAATACATCATAGTATTAACTTCAAGTAACAGGTAAGGGAGTATTTTTTTTTTGGAACAATTGTTAAAATTAAGTTAAAACTCAGATGTAGACAGGGCTATGCAGAGAGAATCAGAGGATACTTGCAACTTAACTGATAAAATGATTGGTTCACATTTACACTGAAAAAGAAGTCCCTGATAGAGGCTGTAAAACAAAATATTCACATTCTGCTTGCTTAAGTAAATATTGACATGGTTGCAGTATTTTTCCCCTTTGCCTGCCCAGACATCGTCTTTCATGCTAAACAATTCAACATAGTCCAGTTTAAAATGTTCACCCTAAAAACAGACAGCTTCTAAGGTCTAGCCCCAACACACTCACACAACACACACACACACACACCTCAAGCTCACATTTCCATTTCCTCAAAAGGCGCGTGGGTGTATTTAAGGAATTAATTTGATTTAACTTTGTCTATCAAAATATAGAATTCGTTAATAATACATGGGAGGGCTAAAATACAGAGCAAGTGAACAAAGAAAATAAAATACAAAGCATTTTGTTTTTGCTAATACAGTAGCTATAGGACCATAGAGTTCAAAGTTCAGGCATTACCAGGTTTTTGTTCCCAGTGAGGGAGCGAGACAAAGGTAAAAGGGTCTTCCAATTACTGGGACTATGCCTTGACGCTCAGCTGTGGTTATAGTTCGCCTTTTAGCCTGATCTCAGATCAGATGTTTCGGCTGCCCACAACACTCATGGCCTCACCTTGGATTACCACATCGTAGCTGTTTTTTCTGCTCAAACTGTCTGAAAATCGTCAGGTCTGGCCATCGAGCAAAATTCATTTTAAGCTGAAGGAAAAAAACAAGTATCCGATAAAAAAAATGAGTGTATCATAGTTAAAACCACAAACTGGGATTTAAAATTCAAAGTCTTTTTCTGCCATGTCGATGGCCCAGGCAAACTTCTCACGCTGGGTTTTATTGTAGATCTTCTCAACAGGGATGCCCCATTTTTTACACCTACAGAAACAGACACATGGGCTCAGTTCACCGTTTATTGGCTGATTACGCCTTCAGAAAAAGGACAGCGACATTTTCCCTCAAATATTAATATCTTACCAAGCCACAGAAATGCGAGGGTCCAAATAGTTGAGCTTGGAAGTGCCCAGGGCGATCTGCTTGTTCTCCTCACGGTCAGTGGCCTGCACCTCCAGCTTCATCAGCTGTTCTTCTATCCTTTGGACCGCCTTCCTCTTGGTCTCCACTGTTCTGCAGGACAACGAAGGGTTAAAAGTGTTGACATGAAACTGCTGACAGGGATCTCAGGCTCCGTTCACACTGCAGGTGAATGTGTCCATATGTGACCTGTATCCAATCTGTTCCACACAATCTGAACAGCACTAATACGCACTTTCATATGTGGTCCTAGATCTGATGTTTTACCATGTGACTTCAGTCTGAACAGCCAGGTCGCATTTATCCGACCTTTACATCATTGAAATGCGACAAATGACAGAATTCTGCGCTGAGATGAAATGCCTCCATATTTCCTTCATAAACACAGTGTGTCTGCATGGTCTGGTATTCCATCAGGACTTCTTTAGTCCATGTGGGTCACATTCAGTTCAGACTCCAAACTGATAGAAGTCACATTTAATATGCAGCATGAACGAACAAAAAAAAAAAAAAGATTTCACCCAAAAATCGGAACTGTGCATAAAGACCTGCTGTGAACGTATTTAAGTACGTGGTGTAATTTTCCCCAGTGGGCACATACTTTTTGGACCTGTCATCTCTCAGTCCTTTGGCATCAGCCTTTGCAGCTTTCAGATCTCTCTTCGCATCTGCAAGCTGGTCCCTTTTAGCATCGATCTAAGAAAAACAAGGTATGAAAAAAGTTACAATTTGGCAACCACTTCAAATTTTCATGTAACACAATAAGTGACGATTCCATTGCGTCTTATTTTGAATTTAATATAAGTTTAGACACATCCACTTCCTAGTGAGGAGGCGTTCCAAACACAGAATTCCAAGGAGCCCTCACCTTAGCCTGCAGGTTCTGCATAGACTTTTCAAATGTTTTGGGTGGAGCCCTCTGGTGGTTACACAGGATAGCCACAGCTCTGTTGGCCCTGTTGTAGGACAAAATCTTGGCTGGAATGTTCTCATCCTCTGGAGTATGACAGAGGAGTGTAATCAGATTTAGTTCATTCACAATGACTCAAAATGTCAAATGCAGAACAGCATCCACATTCAACTGGACAATAGTTCTAAAAAACGCGCAGACAGGACGCCCTATCTGCTAATGCTCCGTGATTAAAACAAGCTGAGTGTTACCATTCGTGAGCTCCTTCAACTGTTGCTGCAGGGTGATTGAGGCGTTGTAAGTACGGAAAACTTTAGCTGACAGACCGTCCATCAGCTCCTGAAGGTGTTTGTTGAGGACTGAAGTCTGGAAGAAACCAACGGACATTGAAGATGTAAAAAGCCTCACCATTTCCTCTGACATCTGACCAGACGAGAACAGAAGGTTCTGCTTACGTTCAGGCGATCGAACAGGTCATCATCCGGCTCTTTGTTCTCCATAAACAACTGTAAATTTTTGAATACCTGAAGAGGCAACAACCACTAGTAAATAACAGTATCTGCACACAAACTCTGCTGCTTCACTGTGGGAAGTGCCCTCACCCTTTTCTCCACTGGGACTTTGTTGTAGTAGCGGATGGAGTCTTTACCGAGGAAGTCGAACTCCACTACATACTCTTGACCCTCGTTCTCAGGGTAGAGTTTGATGTGTTCAACTCTCAAGGAGCAGCAGCCGACAGTGTCTGCAGTCTCCCCCTCCTCCTTCTCATTCCCTGCTCTCAGAGCCAGCTAGTGCACATCAGGACAGAAGGATTAAAGCCGGCTTACAAAACATGACCCTCGCTACAGCCACTGGTTAAGCACCCGCTTAAACCCCACTGTTAGAGTTTAGGTATTGTTTAAAACACATTAAACTCCAACCAGGGCTCACACACAGTTTTAAAGTCAAATTCAAGCACAACAAGCGTCATTTTCTCATTTTTCCAGCCTAGCACCTTAACGCTGGAGTGAAACACACATCTGCAGGAACACAAACTCATGATTGTTTTTTTTTTTACTTTTTAACACAATGATGTACATTGTATTCTGTACAAACGTCTAAAATTATGTTTCATAACAGCAAAAAGTTCAGAAATTAAAGAACAAGAAGTTTTATCCAAAAAAAAGGGAAGACACTTGACATTCTTCAGACACACTCGCATAGAGACAAAGATTAAAAAATGTCCGAGTTGACCTGAGAATTTTATTTGTTGACAAAGTTTTATTTTTCTACACGTCACCTCTGTAAGCAGCTTTGGTTTGACATCTAACCAGGCAGAGTTCATATCAAAAATAAATAAACCCCATCACAGACTTAGAATTGCACTTTCAAGCACTTACACTAAAATTCAAGCACTTTTCAGACCTTGAAATTCAAGCCTGTTCAAGGCTTTCAGGTGCCGTAGGACCCTGTACAGCCCCAGTCTTACCTTGTCAATGAAGTAGATTGCCACAGCTCTCTGCCTGACCCGCATCTCCTTCGATTTCCAGTCTTCACGATACTGCGCTCGGATGCGGTCCACACATTTCTTCAATCTGCGGGCTGTTTCATACTTCTGCCAATCTTTCTCTCCCTACAGAAAAACAAGAGGAGGGCACATGTTTATAGTTAAACATGTCATGGGAACTCAGCTGATAGGTTAAGGCACAGCCCAGGACATGTCACGCATAACCATTAGAAGGCCGGTGGTGGAAAGACTCAAAACATATAGGGTTGGTTTTACATTCAAGAAAAAACAGCATTTTAGAGCGTCTGAAAACATCTGTAATGAGGACAGATGTTTCCAATAAGGCTGTCCTACTCCAGTCAAACATGTACCTTGATCCTAGAGCTGGGATTCAGCATGATGTATTTAATGGATCCTTGAATGTTCTCCGTCCACGACACTAGCCAGGTCACTTTGTTATCATGACGAACCTCCTTCCACTTGGTGCCTGGGGGGGGCTCGGGGTGCTTGGAGTTCCTATGAGTAGCGCATTAACAAACACTGAATCATTCCACTCAGAGCAGTCCATAACCCAGACCGTCCCCAAAACAAACTTTACTCACTTGCTGCAGTTGATTATAATGTCTTGTGGCCTGATGCGACGTTTGAGCATGCCCATCTTCGGGTGGTCTCCGCGTCCTCGGAAAAGACCAGGAGGCTCAATTCTAAAGTTCGCAATCCGTTCCCTGTGGTTGTCCATGATGCAGAAACCATACTCCTGCAACATGCGCTCATTTTCTTCTTTGATTTTCTGCAAAGAAAACAATAATTTAACTACACAGACAAACGGGAGCAACATTAAAACATTTAGGTACAAAAAAGGTATTATTTTGTGTCGTCACAGCATCAAATGGGAAAGATTTACACACTGAATGATCAAGGACTTAAAAAAAAATCTATATAATATCCATTCAAACCAAAGTCATAGATGTGACCTTTCAATACTTTCATCACGCCATCCAGCTCATACAGTGGATGGTCCTTTGTAGAATTTAACCTAGTTCTGATAAATAGGAAAGGATCAGATTCAGCTCATACCAGTTTCTGTTCTTTCGACATGGCCTTCCTGGCTTCAGACTGTGCCTTGAAGTATTCGCTCATCTCAGAGAAGTTGCATTTCTTTAGGTCTGTAATTTTGGCCTTTTCCTCTGAGGTCATTTCCTAGAATAAGCACACATGATATGCTCAAAAAGGGCATCTGCACAAATACTTCACACAACTAAAAACCGTACAGAAATGGCCCATATTCAAAAGTACCTTCCTCCAATCTTTAAAAAAGTTCTTGCGAAAAATGTCTTTTGTCGTATACTCATGTTCCAGCATTTTGGAGAAGAATGTTGCCACTTCCTCCGCTTCTGGGCTGAGCTTCATGTGTTTACCTTTAAAATTGAATAAAACCTCAGCTATG
>JAPTMW010000023.1:91687-101894 GCA_029822955.1 Ostorhinchus angustatus | reverse complement strand
CCAGGTCCTGTTTTTAGGACCAGGTTCACAGAAGAACCAGGTCCTGTTTTTAGGACCAGGTTCACAGAAGAACTCAGATATAACCTGCTCATGAATTACCACAGACAGAGGACACTGAGGTAAAAGGCACAATAATGACAATAAAAGTCAAAAAGACACAAACCGTTTGGACATTGGATGGTGATAATGCAGGATGTGCTGCTGCTCAGGATCTGTACGGGTACTGTATAATTTATGACTTATTTATGGCACAAATATCTTATTTATGGCACATATGGGTTGATTTATTTATGACGTGTACAGTTAGCTTGAATAATGAGTTCATAATTTATTAGAGGCAGCTCTCAGGAGGTGTAACTTCTCATTATTACCGTTGGATCTGAAATAGAGGAGGAGCGGTAAAGAATAGGCATGGCCACAGACCATAAATAGAGCCCCTTCCCTGACTACATACACCAGGTCATAAATCATTCATCCGGGGAAAAACACTGTCTCCTGTGCTTTGAAATGAAAATTGTAAAGACTGCGGTGTGTGACAGCCAATGAGAGCGTAGTGTCAGGCGCTTTCATGGGTGACTTTTGGAGTGCAGGTGTGTTTAGGGACCTTCCTGACCTGCTGAGTCTCTGTTCCAGATGTTCATCCAGACCACCACCTTAACCGTGTCCATGAGCCTCAGCGCCACCGTGTCCCTCGGCATGCTCTACATCCCCAAGGTCTACGTCATCATCTTCCACCCAGAGCAGAACGTCCAGAAGCGAAAACGCAGCTTCAAGGCCGTGGTGCAGGCGGCCACCGTGTCCACGCACCTGTCCCAGAAGTCCAACGACAAACAGAACGGAGAGTCCAAGATAGAGCCCGACAGATCACAATGAAAGAACAAAAAAAAAATACAAAAACAAAAAAAAAACAGAACCTCAACAAACCAAGAGCCCCCACAGCGACATCAAACACTGGAACACACAAAGCATTTAGCGTCTGGATTCTTTTTCACCTGTTTAAATAATGGATTGGAAACAAGCAAAGCCGTACCTGGAGAGAGAGTGTGTGTGTGTGTGTGTGTGTGTGTGTGTGTGAGACTACATCACTCTGACCTCCGAACTGTGAAACTGAGCACAAAAAGGAAACGGAGGTTTTCACCCTGAACGTGAACGTCTTTGCAGAACTCTGAAAGGATGTAGATCCATCCTGAACGGAATGAAACTGATTTTTCTTCTTCTTCTTTTTTAAACACCACCCACATATAAACCTGGACTTGTTAAGGAGGCATTGTTAGTTTTACTTCTCCCCGGGAAACGCTGTTGAGGAAAAAAATGTTTAAAAAGCGTCTGCGCTTAAATGCCGACCTTTGCCCTAGAGGAAGATGTACAGTATGTGGAATCCCTTGGGCTCAATGAAACCTTATTGTTCACTGGCTCCAGTAGCACTGCATGGATTGTGTGTTTTGTGTCCACGAATGTCTTGAAATGTTGTTTGAGGGGTGTGCCGTGACTCTGAACTAGCTATTAAAACGCACCACAATGTCCTGTTACTATTCTTTACAAAGGCCCCTGGGAGATTAATCATCAAACTGGAATCACACACAAATGTTCAGGACGCAAACGTCACCGACTGAACGCAGCTTTAAACTCGTGCGTTGGCCGTCAGAACGCTACATCTTTTCTATCTGAAAACTGTAAATTGAAGGCTGTAAACAGTATAAATACGACTGTAAACAGGATATCTATACGCTACCTGGCGCTCCTCAACAAACATGCTTGGCATTTCCCCAGATTGTTTGTCACAGTTTCATCCAATCTGACTCAAGGCCAGTTCACATGGCAACGAGCCAACAGTCAACATATGTGGAAACCTGATTTGTGCCATCAAATGTCTTTGTATTACAAAAAAAAAAAAAAATTCAAGATTAGGGAGGGGTTTTATTGTCAGTAATTTACCAATACATTCTTTGCTACGTGCTTTTGTTACTTGATTACAGTGTTTAACTCAGGTTCTACTGACGGTGTTTGATGTTTCTATACTGGCGCAGCCTTTTCAATACTAATCCAGTCCAGCAGCTCCCATGTGCAGAGCATTTTCCCCTCAGTGCACAAGGGCTTCTGTCATCCTTTGGTGAAAAACTCATCTGTACTGCCCTCTGCAGGAGAGCACACCACAGTGAAATGTTAATGTGAATAAAAAGCACAGCTGAGGGAATTGTTTGTTTGACCCCACACAAACCTTAATAAAAAGAAAAAATACTCTTTATTATGTGACTTGGTTTACATCCGACAACATAAAATTCATTTCTGAAATCCTCATGTAGGTGCATCATTAAACAGATTTCCAGAGAAATTCAAATAACTTATCAGAAAAGTAGTCAAAAAGCTGTTCTGTCCTGATGCGTCACTGATAATTGAGGGCCTTGGAGGAGTAAAACACAAACATCCACACGACAAAGTGAAGGCGGAGCCACAGAGTTTCACATGAACACAAAAACAGCAGCTTTTCCAACAGGTGTCACTTAAGTTCACTTTACGGTTCTGCTCAGAGGAACCACAGCCCGGCTGGTTCTCATGCTCCTACACAGAACATCCAGACCTTCTACCTCACACCCTGGAATGGAAACGTGGAGTTTTACTCCAGGAAACTGTCTAAAGTCAGACAGGCGGAGATCTTTGGAGGAGGCCGGGTCACCTTCTTCCTTTTAGTTTTGAGCAGAGGGCGAATGTCAGACACTGGAGACTGAAGTGGAGCAGACGGTTAAGGACTCATGTCCACTGTGGAGGTTCACCTCCTTTACAGAATTAAGTCATTTAAGTAACAAACTAAAGGAATCTAAAATTTAACATTTCAACACATTTTTCAAGCATCAGTGACAAACATGCTTCCTTCTTCTGTTTCTAATATAAATTTAAACTAGATGATTAAAAAAAAACAAATGATAAAGGATACAGGTTGGATGAATCTGGTTCTTCCTCCTAATCCATCATAACCACTTCTCACCTGAAATCAGACAGTTTCACTGTGACGGAACTGAAGAAACACATGGAAGAACAAACAGAACCTGCGCACCTGAAAACCCTCGGCCTGACGCATCGGGCACTACTGCCCCCAGTGGCCTGACGTATCAGTGCATGGCAACGTTTTTGGACAGACAAACGGACGGACGGACAGACGGATGACCAGCTGATGACAGCCCCCTGGGGCCAGTGTGGCCGAGGGTCAGAAATGACGGCTGTGGTACGTACATGTCCAGGTCGACTCGTCTGAGGCTCCAACATGCTTCCAAAAGTCTTCTTTCTGAAGAGCAGAGAGTTCCTGAAGAAGGAATCCATGGAGCCGTCCTCATCTCGAACCTCAGGTATGAAAAGATTTATCCATCAACAGATTCACATTATGACTGACGGTATTTCAAATGTTCTGAAAAGTATCTGTTCATTTTCAGTTGAGATACAGAATCAGATACCTCCATATAGACTGATAGATGTACTTTATCCCAAACTGGGAAATTACAGATACATTATACAGATCCATAGATCAACTTTTCCTATAGAAACAGTTTCACTGTAGTTTGATGGCGTGTGAATCCTGGTTCTCAAAGTTCTGACAGTTTGCATTCCCTCATCTCTCACCGTGACTTCACATTTTCATTTATTTCACCATAGAGAGACTTATATACTGTTAAAATATTCAAAGAAAAGGAAAAAAAGGTTGTAGGAACTGCATTTTGTTCATCAGTGTAAAGTCAGACATTTCCATCTGAACTGGTTTAATGTCATTCATTTCCTCTGTATCAAAAAGCACGATAAATAAAATCCAGCCAGTTCAAGTGTACTTCAACAATAAATACATAAAATCACTGTAACTGAACTTAAATATATTCAATACAATAGAAACAAACAAGCTGAATATATTTATATGAATATAAAACACTATATGTGTAAAATAGTGTATTTTCACTGGCGCTCTGTACTATTAATATAAGAACATATGAGCTCCTATTACTGTTGGTCTGAACAGATCAGATACAGACTACACATGTGTGTGTGTCCACTTACACACTTTAAGTCTGTGGGACAAACGGTGGATTATTAGACTTAATATGGACTGGTTTTCTTGTTCTTCATTTGAATTTTGCAGCTGTCAATTGTAACAGAAGAAAATCAAAGTGCTAGTTGATATGAGACAACTGAACCCGTCACACTCGTATTTATTTACCTGTTTTTTGCTTTTGCTGTAACTTAAACATATACCTCGTCAGAAGAGGAATTCAAACCTACCTTATTTGAAGATGAACTTTTCCCGTTGTGTTTGGCCACTGCTGACCTGTAAAATAAAGCCTTTTCTATAAACACTTTATCGTTCATCTGCAGAATTCCGCCACAGATGCAAAGCCAGTATTTGACATCAACCAGATTCAGACCCACTGGAGTTCAACGGCTCACACCTGAACATCAGACTTACACCAGAGGGTCCGGGCACATCTTCTGGGAGGGGACCTGAGTCTGTCTTTTCGTTCCGTGGTCTGGGGTTTGGATGTCATAGGTCATGTTGAGGTCGATGTCGTCGCTGTCTACGGGCTGGTGGAGGCGGGGCTGTTTCAGCTCCACGGGTGCAGGGCTGTCGAGGAAAGACAATCACACATGACGTTTGGTTCAGAGAAGATGGAGGAGAATACGACAGGAGTCTGCTCCTGGAACGCACCTTTCAAACACGAGCCGACTGAGGGCTTCGTTTGTCCGAGTTGGTGTGCTCAGACTCTTCTGCAGAAACTCCACCTTCTTCTTCAGACTCTGGAACGACATTCAACAATCAAAACCAAACACAGCTGATCCTAAAACTGAAATCTGGTGACTCTGAAGAATCTGCCTTACAGAGATCTCTTTGTCAGCTCTGACCAGATCGTTCTCCATAGACTTCATCTCCTCTTTCACCTTATTCACCTCAACTGCAGCTTTTTGTAACTGAAACAACAGAACATAAACTTTATCACAAACTGGTGAACTTTCTGGACGCTTCATTACTGGTTTATGGATATGAGATTACCTTGTTATTTGAAGAAAGCACTTCCCTTTTCAACTTCTCACACATGTCATTTGAAGCCTTCAGGGTTCCCTTTAGGTTATCATACTCTCTACAACAGAATAAAGACATGAAGCTGCAGCTGACGTCAGGTGGACATAGTCACTATTAAACCACCTCTCCTTTAAACCGTACTTTTTCAGAGAAATGCAGTAGATGGAGAGCTGCTCCACGGCCGACTGGCTGACACCCATGTCTGTGATCATGGACTCCACCTCCGACCTGTGACCCTGTAACATCATGTCCAGACTGGAGACAAAGCATTGGCATCAGTGCGCAGCAGGACTTGGACTGCAGTAAAGCATAGTCTGGTATTTTCTTATTATTTGATATTTTCACAGCTACCTGATATCTGTACCTGCAAAAAGTGTAATTTGTCTCTGTCTCTTACTTGCATATTTAAATTTGATCAATTCTTCTTTTCATGCCAATTTGTAACCACCAGTATTATTACAATTAACAAAAACTAATACAATGAACGTGAAAGAAAGCTGTGCTAAATAAAACTAACTAAAATAATAAGGAAAGAATGTTAGAACTGAGAATACCTTTCAAAGGTTTTCATTTTGGTCCTAAGTCTGCGAGCTTCCTCCTTGGCAGCTTGAATATCATTCTGTTGCGTCTCCAGGTACGTCATCTGTTTCTACAAAGGGTGAAGAAATCAAATGATCAAAGTTCAACCTTTAACATGTTTGTGTTCGTACATTAAGGACGTTTCAGGCCTTAGACAGAAATCTGCATATAGGTGGGTTTCAAGGCAGATGATCGGACTGCTTACTCTCAGAGCAGAACACAACATCTCTTTCTCTACAGTCTCTTTCCGAAGACTGTCCAGGTCTCTCCTCTGTTTGTCCACGGTGTCTTTCAAACTGTCGACCATCTTCTGCTTGTCCCGCCAGTCCTTCTCTACAAAGTTCGCAAAGGTAGAGGTCAACTAGTGCTGCAATTTACAATGAAACCTTGACATAAATCAACATAGAAGTCTTACCTTTAGAGCTTAAAAGTGCTTTCATTCTAGCGAGCTCATTCTAAAAAGGAAAGAAAAAACCAGTGAATCTGTGGAAATGATACAGGACACATGGGAGGGGTCTGTGTGAGGGTTAAACTTTTGGATTAGCTTATTTTACTATTCTTGTCCTCAATGGTAACATTTCAAATATGTTTCATAAATAGTGAGTCAGCGTATGTTTGGTACCTGTAAACTCTCTGGATCCACAGTTTCACTCTCTTCTTCTCCAATGTCAAAGAACAGTTTACTGATGATGTGCCTGGTGCTGACCTTCACACAGGAGGAGAGGAGTTCAGGATGAAGCTGTTCCAGGATTACTGTCAGGCCTGGAAGCAGCATCATCCTACTTTCACATGTGAGTTTGTTTTCCTACCTGTTTTCTACACTGTGGACATGTTTTTGTGGGTGCAGTCTGAAACCACTGAAGAAGACTGAGGAGACAAAGAGCACAAACATCTGCAAACACGTACCAGCAAAGTGTCACTGGACTCTACAATGAATATCTGAGGTTCTAGAATCGTTACCACTCATAATGGAAAGTGTGTCCGCAGTGGATAGCAGCAACATCTCTGCAATTGTCGAAAAAATCGGAACAAATTGTACAATAAGCTCTGATGGGCATCTTCCAGTCCCCTGTTCTGAATGAACACAGCAAGATCAGAAACTTTCACTGACATTTACAACTTAAACTGTCACTTCAAAACCATGTACTCCCCACTCACCGGTGTATACAGTCAAATCTACGCTGTATCGTTGTAATATGTCTGTTTAACACTAATAACAGGTAACAATGCACGTTACCATTTAGCTGTTAGCCACTTAGCTAATGCTAACGTCAGTACGTAGCGTGCCATTTAACAGTCCTACTACACAAACGAAGCCGCTAAATTAACACGCAGCTACTCATACTGTAATCAAGCATACCCCAAACTATCTGGACAAAGTAATGAAGTTAGATTAGTGCCGCTGAATGTGCTCGACTTTACACTTTAGGTAAAACAAACCCGTTGAATAA
Source organism: Ostorhinchus angustatus (assembly GCA_029822955.1). Classification (NCBI taxonomy): domain Eukaryota; kingdom Metazoa; phylum Chordata; class Actinopteri; order Kurtiformes; family Apogonidae; genus Ostorhinchus; species Ostorhinchus angustatus. The sequence continues at coordinate 94,808 of JAPTMW010000023.1, read as the reverse complement.
TCTGCAGCTCCACTGTTTCCCCGCTGGACATTCAAACGCAAATCCCGCCCCTTAAAGGTGCATTCATGGATCCTCGTAATCCAGACGATTCACTTCCAGCTTTATTGTGTTTGAAAATGACATGAATTCCTATTATTTATTAGTCTAATTATCATATAACTATCAAACATTTTTTTAGTTTCTTAAATTACCATAAGTTAGCTTTTGGGTGATCTAAAATAATTACAGGACGTGTTCTCAATTTGAAAACGGTACTGGCTAAACTGCATTATTTCCTGGATGTACCTTAATGCATCATCTGTGTCATAGTGGGGAATAAACGACGAACTAGTAACATGTTTAGTATTTAAAGCACAAATACGGAGATTTACCAGACTGACGAATATTTGGCAAATAATTATAGAATCTAGAAAATTGCAAAATGTAGAATTAACCTGAAAACAGATCGTTTATAAGTGTTTTCCGTAAAAAACCAACCCTCCTTCATATCCCATCATTCCTACTTCCGCATCTAATGGGTCATGTTGACGAGCAGAAAGAAAGAGTTGAGTTAATGCTAACGAACTGCAGCAACTGTCAGGAGACAAACCCATACAGGCAGCTCCGGAGATGAAAGGTGACTTTTAGCAACACTTTAACAGTCAGTAAAGCGCTTTGTTTGGATGAAACAGTTGAATTCAACTCAACTAGTTTAGGTTGTAATTAGCTAAAGTTAGCAGGTGGAGCCTGTGAAGTTGAGCTTGTGTGACTGTTCTGTAGAAAACATCAAGACACGACGGGATTTCTAGAAAACTGGAGTGGGTCAGCACATATAATACATGCTCTCAGACAATGATCCTCTGTGTTATTTATAGCAGTAAGTGGATGAAATGCAATGACAGTGAAACAGAATTTAAGCTCAAAAGTGAGTCTGAAAATGTAGTTAAAGTCTGATTAAACCCTCTGAGACATTCACTGGACATATGTAAAAATAGCAGAGCTCAGGAGTTGGATCTTTAATCATGGACTCAGAGCTCCTGACCTTTGGCCTCACAGCTCGTTTGTGTCTGCTGTTAGGTGTGTGTTCCTGCTTGAAGTAGCACAGATGGATGAAGGAGGCCAAAGGCCCATGGTCTCATGGGAGAATGGCACCCTGGCTCCTGTGGACCGCCTTCGCTCTGACAGGGCAGACAGCCCTACACCAGGGCTGGTGGAGGGAACTGAACCAGGTGAGACCAGCACACAAGAGGAACTAACTGACAGCTGAATATTTATTCACCTCATATGTGTCCTGCCTTCTTGTGGGAAGTGACTCTGCTACTGTTGAACGATGAGAACGTGAACAGCATGAGTCAGTGGAAGTCATGTCATCACTTCATTTAGCACCTGAAATAGAAGCACTGCACTGCAAAATGTAATTTATTTCCTTTGCTTCATGTACCTGACATTTGCTTAAAACATGTTCTACACAATCGCTTTGCAATAGTTCATATTTTCAGTAAATGTATTTGGATTCATAACCCATACTGTTTTAATTCAAAACATACAACAGGTTTTATAAAAATGTTGATTTGCAGTTTCCCTCATTGCTCATAAGTGTTTAATAGTCGATTTTCCGGGTGGCAGCTGTTGCTAGGCAGCACTTGTGTAACTCAGAATGTATTGGCCTGATGTGATGATTAAAGCATTTTTGTCGAACCATCCATTTGACATTTTTACAACTATGGAATGTTATGAAAGGACTTTGTACAGAACAATCTGTGAGTGCATTGACTATAATAAGAAGCATGAATGTGTTTGTGTAAAAACAAGCTGAATATGAATGCATGAATTTGGCTTCGTGGACTCATTTGAGGAAGTGCTCATCTTGCACAGGACTGATTAATGACAGTCAGACGACAAATAAAAAGGATGTGTTATTTTGTCAGCTTATCACTAAAACCTGCAGAAACACACCACACACTGCAGGCTCACACCATGTCAGGTGTCCACGGAGCTTCTTGGGGGTTACGTGCCTTGCTCAAGGGCACATCAACCAACAACTCTGTGCTGGTCCAGGGTATCGAAGGGATGTTATTCTGTGGCTTCGTCCTTTATGCCACTCCTCCTGACCGCAGCAGTCTGATCTCATCTGTCTGTCGTATCCTGGATCCTGGGAAGGTTCAGTGTATGAAAAAGAACATGGCACCATAACCTCAATTTTTATGATGCAGAATCTTTCAGTGATAACAAATACTCCACCAACAGTCTATAAAAATGTGTTTTTTTGTAATAATCCAGCATGAATCTGTCAATGAAAGCTTTGTGATTCTGTCAAAACATTTGTGCAGCAGGTCACGTCTCACTACAGGATGAACAAATCCAGTTCCAACAGGAGAAATGATGTGACTTCATCTGGATTTCCTTTTCCCAGTCAAGAGATAAACATGGCATTTCTGCAGGCTTATCTGTGTGACTCATTATCAGATTTGTTCTATTTTTCTCCTCTTTCGCTAAATTAAATAAGCTGAGAATGCAGACTTTTAACCCAAGGACTTCTTTTTGTCGTGCTCAGGGAACGACAATACAAAGTAAATCTCCCCTAAAGCGGCCTGCGTATTGATTTGTCCTACAGTCATAGATTATGTCGACAAACCCTGATGGAATAATCTGATATCCTGTCATTATTGCAGGTGCTGGTCAGAAGAGTGCCATGTTTGTCCATACACAGTCCTTTGAGGATCTGACTGCTGAAGCTGAGGAGGCGCAAAGGGAGGCTGAACTGGACCAGACGGACCAGTGTACGGAGGAGCTCAAAGCACTGGTTGTCGGAGAGAAAACCATAGAGAAGCAGCACAACAGTGACCTTTCATCAGAGAGCAGAGGGAAGGAGGAGGACGTGTCCAGCGAGGCGTGGAGGAGCCACAGGAAACACGTGTTTGTGCTGAGTGAGGCGGGGAAGCCCATCTACACCCGCTACGGCACCGAGGAAGCTCTGTCCAGCACCATGGGCGTGATGATGGCCCTGGTGTCCTTCGTGGAGGCTGAGAAGAACATCATCCGCTCCATCCACGCAGGTCAGGAGAAACTGCACGCAGCTCTAAGATTGGTTTGGTTTCAGACATACAGTTGTGTTCAAAATTATTCAGCCCCCACAGTAGAT
>JAPTMW010000019.1:41050392-41060665 GCA_029822955.1 Ostorhinchus angustatus | reverse complement strand
ATGCTTTCTATTGACTCTGAAACAGCGTAGATAGTATTTCTCCATTGCTACCCCCTTGAATACAACATGTAAACATGTCACTGTCCACGGTCTGACCTTTGACCCCACCACTGTGTTTTCACAGTCATCGGGCTTGTAAATCACCAAACCTTGACCCTACAGCTAACTGTTCATATCTGTCAAAGGGACTTGAGGCTTTTGAATTCGTCCACTGTGTAGTATCTTATGCTGAAAACTAGATAGTGAACTAACAGCATGTAGTAGAACCAGGGGGGCAGAGTCCAGATCCTGCACCAGTCACACTCTGGTGAACACCGGTGCTCGTACGGTCTATGTCCTTCATATTTCTGATCTTCTCCAAATACCTTTGTTTAGCAGTCGTGCTGAGCTTCTCCTCATAGGAACCCCTTGCCTTCACCGCCATTTCTTTTTTTTTCTTAAATCTTGATTTTTACGGCTCTTTCCTGCACATCTGTACTATGCTGTTGCCGATAGCAACCGATAGCTTGTAAGTTCAAAATGGCGCAGCCTTCCAGATGTGTCATGTGATTTGACATATGTCCAATACATGACCATGCCATGAGAATAAAGGCATTTTAATGCTTAAAGACAGTGGAGTTTGGAGCTTTCTTCCTGTTTGTCATCTACTTTATGAATCCCTTTTTCCAACGAGCACCTTGCAACTCTTTTTGGGTCCTAGAAGCATTCCTTCCAAGGATTTTTTTATTAGCCTGTATGTTGGACAAAACTAAAACTGTGTTTGTATCCGTGAACTCGCATAGTTTCTATTCACTTTAATGTGTCTGTTTTACATATAAGCAGTTATCTGCATATTCAAAATAATCTAGAAATGCTCTGCCTTACTTTGCTTTTTATTCACACCTCTTAGGGGCTTGTTCTCACAGACATTGTTCATACTTTCCTTTACACAATTCTACAATGGTAGAATTTTCTCTACTAACCTGCTGATCACAATTTTGTTTGATTGCCTTCCGGAGCTGCTCTGAATCTCATGGGCTCCAGAGAGTGCTGTTGTTAATTCAGCACTTTCCATTGTTACCAACTATGCCAGAGAAAATGTGCCCACTAGAGATGTCATTGTGGGCCCAACTGCCACTATGTTACACTGCTAAAAGATTCAAGGATGATATAACACAAAAATTTGGGTCATGTATTGGTCGTGTATTCCCCAGTGTATCCCTGTATCCCTTTAAAGCAAAAGCCCATCACTATCGTAGGCACCTGACAGCACTATCTTTATCATTTCTTATGCCAATAGCAGAACTCTGGGTAGAGAAATGAGGCTGTATTGATTTTTTTGCAACTGTAATTTATAAGGCAGAGTGATAAAAGGATCTCAAATTGGGATTGCGATAAAAACACAATCAATAATTATTATAATCTTTGGCCATTTTTGTTAAATATGGATAGATCGAACACGTGAAACATGAAAAAATCCAAATCTGAAGTGACCGGCGCAGAATCGTGATCATAAAAAGTAAAACGGTGTCAACACCAATAACTGTAATGTGGATCCAAAGTGGTGAACGTGAACTGTGCTGGAGGCTAAAATGAATACTAACCATCTGTTTTGGGACACATATGTGTAGTTATCTGTTGTGTGCTTTACAAAGCTCACACTGTGGGCCTGGGGGGCGCTGCTACCATTTGTGGACCCTATAGAAGACAAACGTTGTGGGCCCTTCAGAGGAGAACTTATCTGGAAATTTGTTGTCGGACCGAGGGGGGGGGGGGGGACATACGGTAACAACTGGAGGTATAGCGGTGCGCTTCAGCGTGACAACTGCAACGGCTGCAAAAACAAAACTGAAACTTAACTTTGAACACTGACTCACAGGTTCTACGCCTCTCTTTTACTGCGGAACTTACATGAAATTTTCACGACTTCTAACCTGCATCCACGGGACCCCCTGGAAATGTTTGTCCTGTGTACCCCTCCTTTACGGCGTCGCAGCTGTGGGCCTACAGCACGAAATACTTCTGTTCATCTCAAAAGATCCTCAAAACCATCTGCAGAAGCTGCTCTATCTTTGCTGTTGCAGATCACAGTCTTTTAATTGTCCAACATCGAGGCTGTGTGGTCTGCCTGTTTTTTTTCCATATTTATTCACAAAGACAAATGAAAATTAAATAAGGTTTCATGCAGTTTGAATGTGACATGCTAAATGCAATTTCCTGTAAATTCAAATATGTTGCGATTGGCTGTGCGTATTTTAATTGTTCATTGGATTACTGTGAGTTTGAGTCCAACAATACTGTTCTCCTCTTCAGTCCAGTGTTTCCAGTGGGTCTTTATTTACCTCAACTGCAGAGTTAGGCCTTTATTTGTAGGAGCCATACGCCCGTACAGAGCTGGGTAAAAGGGCATTTGTCTACTCTGCTCCTTCCTCATGGAATATGTTACCAAAAGACTGGAAACTGACTGAATTGATCTCCTTGAATGCTTTTAAATCCAAGCTCAAAGTGCTCACGACTAGCTCACTGACTTGCACTTGTTTTTCATAGTTTGACTTGTCCTGTAAATTCTTGTATGTTGTAACTGTGTTGTATTTCATGCTGCCTCTTGGCCAGGACTCCCTTGAAAAAGAGGTTCTTCATCTCAGTGGGATCTCTTTTCCTGGTTAAATAAAAGTTAAATAAATAAATCTGAAAAAAGGAGGTTTGTATAGGCAGGACTTAATTTCAAATGTCCTCTGTTGAATTAAAAATGTTTTGATTTAATTTAAACCTTGCTCTGATTGATGATTTGTAAAATGGGACAGTTCGTATTAATGAACATTTACACATAATTATGAGAGATTATATTCATACAGCTAATTTCCATCTCAAGTCCCATTGGCAGGTAAAAAAACAAACAAAAAAAGCCTTCATACAGGTAACATAATACCACAACTGAACTAAGACATACAAAAAGAAAAAGAAACAACACGCTGCGCACACAAACAAACAAAAACAGGGGGACCAAGGCAGACACCAGGCATTAATTGATGAAGGTTTTTGATCTACCCCTATTTATAATGATACAAGTACTGAACCACAACACGATACTTCCTTAACCATTAAGCAGTGGATAGAATGTAGTAATCGCTTAACTGAGCTTTTGTTGTGAACATTTGGTCGTCTTGTTGAAACACACCTACACCTGCAGTGACTGAGACCAGACCCAGTATATGACTGGCACCAGACCATGTTATTTTTATTTTTTATTTTACATTGGCTGTATTTGAAGGACAGTTTTTTTTCCAACCCTGGCTATTATCAGAGTAATTATAGTATTTATAGTCTTTATTATAGGCCTTGGTGTGAATGGCCTTTAGTAGCACTTACAGACGCTAAATGCCGCTATTATAAAATTCCTCTCCAATACAAAGTCATTTTGACTTTTTTTTTTTTTTTCAGGAGTCAGCCTGGTGTCATTTGTTACATTTGGAGCTTCTTGTAAGTGTTCTGGAGATGCAGCTTCCAATTACTCAGCCATTAGAGCTAATAGGACCCTTGAATGGGACTTCATGGTGCATTCAGTTGCACCTTTTTTCAACATGCAGTGGCAAATTGAAGGTTGTTGTTTTTTTGCATGTAGCAAGGACTGCTTTGATAATGGTACATTCCACGAGGCACACTCCTAAGCCTTGAATTTGTCTATAAATGTCACCTGGAGAAATATGTATTTTTTAAGTTGCCCTCATTGTCTTTTATTCAACTATTGGGTTAATAAGTATAGTATCATCAGCATACAAAAACGACAGGCCTTTCCACATATGTATTGAGTATTCATGCATTCTTTGATCTAGATCTGGAACTGTCAATAAGGCTCCGTTCAGACTGCAGGCAAATGTGGCCCAAATCCAATTTCTTTGTCCATATGTGACCTGTATCTGATCTGTTGAAGACAGTTTGAACAGCACTAATCTGAATGTTTCATCTCCAACCCAGACCTCCTTCATATGTGGTCCTAAATCTGATACGTATCTGATATTTGACAATGTGACTTCAGTCTGAACGGCCAGGTCACATTTATCCGACCTTTATGTCATTGAAATGCGACAAACGTCACAATTCTGCGTCCCAGGAGGAGGAGTGGTGGGAAAACCATATTTCTTTCTGTGAACACAGTGCATGCCTGCGTGGTCACATATTACATCAGGACCTCTTTTGTACATGTGGGTCACTTCCGGGTCGCATTCAGTTCACACTCAAAACTGATAGAAGTCGCATTTACTGTGTAATATGAACAAGCACAAAAAAAAATCAGATTTTACCCAAAAATCTGAATTATGCATGAAGTCCTGCTGTGTAAATGTAGACATAGTGTCTAAAGATGAGCTAGTTTTGAAGCATGGGCGGTTGGGTTGCTCTTGTAATGGAAAGTGAAGGATTTAATACTTTGTCAAGGCAAGACATGGAATTAAGTAGTTAAAGGTCCTTGACAGTGAAGCCAGTGTCATTGTCCAGTGCATCTTTTTAAAAAAAGCCACCGGAACCAGATCTGTGCATGAGAAGGACACCGTAACCAAACCCCTGGATGACTGAGGCAGAAGGCAACCAGAGCTGTGTTCAGCCATGCTATGATAAGCTGTGATTAAAAATAGATTCCATTAAGCCTGTTTTTTTACAGTGTTGATATGATTTGCTTCTGAACGTATAGGGTGGATGCTCACAGGGAAATATTTCATCTAATCACACACTAAAAAGCAGACTTCCTCCAGGCTACTGAGGCCTGCTTTCAACTGTCTGTTCACAACTAAATGTTTAATAGTAAACAGTAGTAGTTATGAATATTGTATTATGTGGTACTGTGTATATATATATATATATATATATATATATATATATACACACACACACATATATATATATATATATATATATATGGATATATGGATATATGGATATTTTAGGGCTGTCAAAATGAATGCATTGACAGGGATTGATATATCATCATGATTAATCTGATTAGAAATGTTAACTCCATGAACCCATCAGCAGCAGAATGACGCACACATTTGGGTCAGTTTGTCCTGTAGAGTTAGCGTTAACGCTCATGAACAAATGGTCAGCTGATCCGGTAGTGACAGGCAGCAGAACCAACCCATAAAGACGGAAGATGGAAATATGAGGACAAAAAAAACCAAGACGCACGCAACACTTGACCAACATAAAGTATTAGACACACTCTGCAGGAAGGAGTTTTCTTTCACTTCCATCTTAAAATACTACATGAACGCCGAGCACATGTTCGTCTGGGATTCTGCTGCACTCAGGCTGACGTGTCGCCCAGTTTACGACAAACATGTTAAGTGCAGATATATTCCCTTCTTTCTTGTGTCTGTTTGCTCATGCAAAATGAAATGCAATTAATATAGATTAAAAATGAATGATATTGAATTAATAATATAGATATTCATATATTTATTTATTCGTGTGTATGTTATGAGTACTATGTTCATAACTGATAAAATACTCATCTTAAGTTTTCCAAGGCTAGAATTAAGTGCAAGGAAAATGTTCTCTCCGATCAAATAGAAAGCATGTCAATGAAAAAACCCATTATGTTTGCCTTTAGGCACTTTCCTATTTAACACTGTTCTCTTTAATGGGGTTATTCACTAAACCTTGCGGCCACCTTCAACTAATTGCATGTTTCATAAACTGATAAGGAAAATCACACAGGTTACTGGCTGCAGCCCATACATCTTATTTAGATTCCCGTCGTTCTGTAAGCATCCAATTTAGGAGCTTAGCTGACTCTGCATCTTATCAGCCACTTTACTTTCAGCTGAAATGACATCCTACGTGGACTACGTCTGGCAGAAGCAGCGTTGGCGTGCACCATATCTGCGTATATCTCAGTCACATCAGTCGGTCTCAGAATCACAAAATCACTTAAATGTTTCCTGTCTGTACTTGATGAGCGAAGTGTTTTATTCATTGTAGAATCATCATCCTGGGCTGTTCAACCCACAGAATACTGTATTGTGTTGTGTTTTTTGTGTGTGTTTGCGTGCTCATTTGCCATTGGCTCATCTGAATGTGTGCGATGTCGGTAATGAGCAGCCAGAGCTGGCGAGGCATAATAATGCCCAAGGAAGGGATGAAATGGATTCTCTGCTGCTGTTTCTCTCTCTTTTTTTTTTTTTTTTTACCATTATTATCCTAGTTGCCAAGATGCTAAATTCACGGATGCTGCAATTTGCAACAACTTAATGAACCTGTTCCCTCAGACACACATACTACTGCCATCCCCAGCCCCTTCCTCCACAGGCACATTGGTGGAGAAGAATCAGGCCCAAATCCATCATGTAATAGGCTTTAGATAACAACATCATGGTGGTTAATATGTTTTTGTGCCAATGTGGTGCTGCTTTTGGAGCCGAGCCACTGCTCTGCACACGTTTCAATGACTTAATGCAGCTGATTGGATGTGCGACGCGAGAGGAGCAATTTATTCTGGGATTTTTGGTTTTGCCATTAAACAGAATAAGGGGAGGAATCACAATTGATGAGGGCTCTGGTAAGTTATTGAATTACATTAAACTGTGATGTGTGTGCTGCTACACTCAGATGATTTTTTGGTATTTTAATAAATTAAGAGATTATTGTCACAAATGGAAAGCTTATTTTGTAATTTGTATTTCCATTTTGCGCCTATGAATATTTTTTTCTCCGTTTAGAAATTGGAGATTGTCATTGTCAGACAATAATAAATGATTTCCTGTTTACCATGGCAGATTTAGCTCCTATTAATTATGTTTAACAGGGTCCCATGGTGAAAGAAGGCTGTTATAAATGCAATTACATTGGTTATACTCAGACTGTCCAGTTTAATTTCTCCTATCTGCCAATCAGTTGTTAAAGCTCTAAAAAGTCACTGTAACAGCTGCTTCAGACTAAATACTTCCTGTACCAACAAACCTCCTGAAGCTCCTCTGGCACTAACCTCACACTGCAGTGGTGTTTTACGTATCTTTGCTGTATCGAACACATGCTTAGCTGTTGCATATTTTAAAAGTACATGATGATGAGTTTTAACTGATGGAACAGCTGGTGCTATACCATGATCAGGCTCCGTCCTGCACGTTCAACAGGTTTATGTCTGAGGTTTGAGATTAAAGATGATAGTTTTTAGAAACTCTTTGACAATTATGCCTAGGGCTGGGTGGCACAATAGTTGCTTTTCATTTTGGATGTACGTTCAAAACTTTACCGATACTATCTAAATTCGAAAAAACAGAAGTGCGTAATGTCGGTTTTTCCATTAAATCACAAATGTGATGATCTGTTTAGTATTTATGTCGGAGAGGTCATTACATAAACATGTCGTTGAACATAAATATCTGTTGTTTTGAATCTAGAATGCTCATTACCCCTCTATTCTGTAAAAATGATTGGGTTTCTTTGTGTGTCCACACATACGTACGACAAGTTTGTGGTCACGTGACTCTACTTGCGCAAAAAAGTCTTTCCATTGCAGTTTTGTGTGATATACCAATTTTGCTATGTCTGAAAAACCATCTCTTGCCAGCACAAAACCTTGTCATCAAAAAACAAGAGTTTTGGCGAAATTGTCATTTTTCCATTAGACAAATTTTTATGCACAAGTTATTTGAGGGTTAATGGAAAAACTAGTGACTAATGACATATAATTATATAGGAGAGCCTGACCGATATGGGATTTTTAGTGTCGATACCGATATTGGGAGCTAAAAAAAAGCCCATATCCGATGTATCTGCCTATATCCGATATATTAGCTGATTTTGTATTAGCTGGGGGGGGTGTGAAACTGCCACTGCAGAAACAGTTAATAAGTCAGTTACATATTGACCGATTTTGATTAATCGGTGATCCGCTATAACTGGAGGGCCGATTAATCGGTTGGGCTCTGTCATATAATTTTATATTTTAAGTCCTCCTGACATAAACGCTGTAATATGTCATAGTTACAGTGCAGATCAGCAGCTGTGATCATCATATTTAATATCACAAGAACTACCATAGTCTGGTTTATTTAGTTTACATTGTGACATAAATATATGATATTGTCCTGGAATCATTTTGTAAAATACGTGTATGGTGCTCCAAGAGGAGGATCAACACCTGCCGCATCTTGCAAAAATGGAAGTATTTTCTTCCTGCGCACGTTTGCCCAGCACTGCTTTCAAAGTTAACTGTAAGTAAACAAAGAAAACCTCACCTGGGAAGCCATAAACCTGTCCTCTGTTCATCATTTAGCTCAAATTGTTTGGCGCCGCTTACCTCGCATGCACCAGCCACGCATTTGGATTGTTTGACTGCGCCTCCACAGAAGTGTGTGCTGGGGTGACATTCCTAGAGGAATTGGACTGCTTTTCACCCTGGTGACCAACACTTTAGTGAGTTAAGTAGACCAGGCTTGGAGCCTAGGTGGTGTGAAGTAAATAAGTGGCTCTCCAGCTGATGTTGTGCCCCCTGTTGGCTGTCATCAGGAAGTAACATTCACATTCCTTTGTGACTTCAGCTTTTGATGGTGTCCTCAAGTCAACTCAGTCAGGACCCTCACACTCTGGAAGAGCGTATTGATGTCTTTAATTGCTTTAATAGCATTTTTATGCTTACTGACGTCGTCTTATGGAGATCTTACAGTGATTAAGACAATCTCAATACAGACTATTTGCTCTATCAACAAAATTACTTACTCAAATCACTGTTATGAATCAGGGACCCTGTTCATGAGACGAACCCTAAGCTGAGCATAATCCTTGCCAAATGGACTGGCGATTAGCTTAACTAAGGACTTTTTGGTCCCTGCCAACACACAGGCTCTGCATTTTAAGCAGAGGAGCTTTCATTGAATTTCTGTATTCATCCAGCCTTCTGCCGCCTCCTCCCATACAAACAGGCTAACATGCATGTGTATACTCCCACAAAGAGACATATGAAATCATCTTAACATTCACAGTACAGCCCAGAAAAAACAGTTGGAAGGTTTTAGAGTCAGGCAGTAGTCAGCCATGGCTTTCAGATTTGATGAATTCTGTCTTTGTTTAATTCATATAATTAAACATATGCCATAGTCACTATTAAGGCATTTCCTGTAGCAGCTCACATCTGTGTTTTTAGATGAAGCTATATCTTAATGCTTTGTGGTGAAAATTGGATGCTGACAGAATTGTTGCTGTATAAACCAGTTCTTTCAACCACAGTCTAGGAGATGGAAGTGAGCTTGTACTGCAGTGTGTGTGTGTGTGTGTGTGTGTGTGTGTGTATCGCTGTGAGACAGATAGGAGGGAGATTGTCCCTAAAGTAAGCACAAATAGGGCATGTAAAATATGACAATGCCCAGAGGGCCCTCTCCTCTGCTCAATGTATTTATTCCAATATTTGCAGATGACTGAAACCAGTTAAGTGCTGTGGCAATTGCTTATTTCCCTTTGTCAGGATGATGAATGTGGTCGTACCTATCGGACTGTGCAGGGGTTCCAGTGTCCTTTGACAATGAAAGATTGTCCATTTGTGCCATGGACAGAGCACATCAAAAAGGGCGGATAAAGCCCTGCAGGAAAGCAATAACAAACACTGCCTTGTTACTGTCACTGCTTATGACAGAGAGGTTTTAAAGCGCAACATTTTCTGTGTCATATACATGCACTGATAAGCTGACGTTCCCCCATGCAGGCCCGTAAATATCTTTTATGAATCGGAATTCCGTTAAATGTGGACTTGAAGATGGAAATAACTTGTCAACATGAGTGTCATGGTTTATAGCAGAAAATGACTGAATGTTGATGATGCATGTTCTTGTGGCTGGGATGAGTCTCCTGATATGATACTGTCACAGTCCCAGACCAGTAACATGTACATGTGTGGTTCTACTGGTGCTGTCATCTGATGTTAGAATTAACTGGGATTTTCAGTTTTTTTAATACTAAACCTAACTGCTTCAAGTTTGATGATTGTTGTTATTTGGACTAAAGAAAATATTCTAGTTTCTAACTGGATGCGATTCACACTGCAGAAACTAAAACACTCAAATGTTGCACCTGTAACTTACAAATGACCTCCTTTCTCATCAAATAAATACTACTAGTACTACTATTATTACTGTTACTACTTCTACTACTACCATTACTACTACTGCTATTGGTTGAGGTGAAGGGCGTCACAGATGGACCATCCACTGCTTTTAGATTCATAACTGTTGAACCAGACCAGTTTCAGACAAATATTCCACAGAATTATAAAGGTCTAAATGCATCTGAAACAGACTCAAAGGGA
>JAPTMW010000019.1:39771754-39786702 GCA_029822955.1 Ostorhinchus angustatus | reverse complement strand
AATCCAATGAACACCATTTCTGTGATACTTATTAAAAACCCAGTAGAATCTCAGCAGTGATGAGGGAAATCCCTTCAGAATACATTATGTACACACACTGTGCTGCTGCAGGTCTGAGGAATGATCAAAGATACTTTACAGCTGTGTGTGTGTGTGTGTGTGTGTGTGCACCTTTTCACAGTACATGTAGTGCAGACAATAATTGATGCAGAAGGGCTCCTGTTTTGCCACTGAAACATGCATACATTCACTCCTCTGCTCTCTAGTTAAATTATTACCGCCGTGCTTTACTGGAGTCGCATCGGCAGCGCCTGAGGGAACGGACAGGCACGGACTTTGATGTTAAAATTTTCGCTTCATCTTTAATAATATACAGAGATTCTCTTTTTGTGGGTTTGTGTGTGTGTGTGTGTGTGCATGTCTGACTGCCTGCCTCCTGTCTGTTTACCTGTCTGTCTACCAGGCTTAAAATAACCAGCTGTATTTTTTTTTTACCCTCTGTCTGTGTGTCTTTGTCTTTTCCACCAGGAACTTGGTAAAGAAATACTGTCCAAAACGCTCCAAGGATGAAGAGCCAAGGTGAGGGTTTGTCTTATTTTGCATCGGCTTTTCAGCTTTTATTTGGTCTGTAGATGCAAAGGGCGGAAAAGGTCTGCTAAACTAGACTTTTTCCAGTATGTGTGACTGTGTTAACTTTGTCAAATCTGCTTAGTTTGATGTGGCTGCACATGCACATTTTCTGTCCCTTTGCTTATTGAACAGATTCACTGGTAAAGTGTTTAGGCAAATGAAGGAAAATATGTTTAAACTCAACACATTTTCTGTAGTTTTTATTTTTTTTGCTTAATTTTATAAGGACGTGACATATTTTAGCTTAGTTTGTAGTTTTTTTTTGTGTTAGCGTTTTAGTTATGGATGTCATTTTGGTGATGCTAGTTATAGCTGTAAAATGCCTCCAAAGCCACATTTATTTTCCGGTAAGTAAAGCAGTCAAAAAAATATGTGTAATTAATCAATTAAAGAAATCATCCATATGATCATGTCTAATCATTAGGGGTGTAACGGTGCACTCACTTATACCGAACTGTTTCAGTTTGGGGGCTTCGATGCAATACAGAGGTGTACCGAACGAATACACGTAGCCTATGTGAAGAATGCAAACACAAGGTGGACGCAAGCAGAACCCATGTGCAGGGTTTCCTTTATATACATTCAACAGCGCCGACTTCTTAGCCCTGCTGTAAAAAAAACAAACCATGAAATAAAGAGAGTATAAATAATAGAGGCACAGAAGCTGAGTCGGACGTTCAAAGCATGATAAGTTTCATTTTTGGTTTTCAGTTTGTTGCAGCTTCATGGCACAAAAGAGTCTGCAGGTTCCTTTATAGCAAAAAGGTTCTTTGTTTTTTAACTGAAGTTGGCAAAATGAAGTGAACCTGCTCCTTTTCTCCTTCACCGTGCCTCTGCTGCGGTGTTACTGTGAGGTCATGTTCACAGCACTTCAGGGAATACTGGGAGGCGTTCAGAAACACTCAGTAAATTACAGTGTTTGCCATAAATGAACATTCAAAAATACAAAAATGCAAGGGGTGCCTGTTAATGCACAAATGACTGAACAATAATTTGTAGAAGTGCACCCCCCGGTATTGAAAATGTATCGAACCGAAGACCCCCGTACCGAAAACGTACCGAAATGAAATTTTTCTGTATCATTACACCCCTAATGTTCACCTATACAAAAGCTCTGAGGTGAAAGTAACAGAAATGTCCTTCTGTCACTGTTACCACATTATCTTTCAACATTCGACGTTAGACTGGTACTTTTTAATTATATACATGATCATCTTTTTGCTCCCCCTCCTTCATGCCACATTACTTTTGTTACCCATCGTTCAATAATTTCACTAATAGTTTGTATATTTAAGTTAATTGTCAAATCTGCCACAGAAATGCATATTTTACTTTGGCTCTTCAGTGTTCAATGACAGTATGTGCTTAGGTATAATGTATGTGTATGAATAAGCTATTTTTAAACTTACACTATCTCCAGCAGTATAAAATAAACAGAAAAGACCTTGCTAATGGTACTTACTTGTGTGGCAAATAATCATCAGCTTAAATGTCTTAATCCTGACAGCTATAAATCTCCTTATAAATGTAATCAACTGTATGATTGTGACTGTTTGAGAGTACTTTGAATATGTTAAACTCATGTAAATGTGTGTTTGTGTAGGTTCACATCCTGTCTGTCATTCTACTCTATACTGAATGAACTCAACGACTATGCCGGTCAGAGAGAGATTGTGGCGGAGGAAATGGGACACAAGGTGTATGGAGAGCTGATGAGGTACGGCCAAGACCTCAAAGGCGAGAGGAAACATGTGAGTACGCAAACTCTACTGTAATTATAACACACAACGTTTTACTGCGAGGGAGCGTCCGTCTAACTTCATATCCCACAAATCTGTAACTTCCCATTATAAAGAGCATGTCGGATATGTCTGTTTTCTGTTTGGATTCATTCAACAGGATAAATATATTGGATGTGATGTTAACCATCTGTGTTTTACTACTTCCACCATCTGTTAGTGCCATAAACCCCTGAAATTTGAGATTCATGTGATTACAACAAAGAGCGCCCCCATAGTGTTTTGTATTCTGAAGGAAGCTGCTCAGTTTATTTAAGAAAAAAAGCAAAAAAGGTTTAAAATGATTGGTTTTATATTGTTGTGTTGTTTTAAAGTTTCATAATTACAATCGCAGTGCTATTTTTATTTTTTTAACATGTCTACAACACATTTTAGAAGCATCCCCTCAGGTAACGACACACACGATCCTGAAATGATAGAAATATGATGTTGATGATGAAGCTTTGCAATGCAGTTTATGAAATGTTTACATACAAATAATGACAAAAAGATATAATCACAATGTGTATTTACCAAGACAAACAGTTTTCCTGTTCTCCAGAGCATCCAGTGTAACCTAAGTAGGTAAAATATGTTGCATTATCTTATGAATGCCGCATTGCAAAGAGCCATCAGCAACTTTGTTTTATTTTAATAAGCGCATTTTAATTATAATTATGTATTCCTTATTATGTAGTACTCATACATATCCTTGAGAAATGCAGTTTTTTCACTATCAGGTCCTTGTTTTCACCACGTCTGTCTTTTAATGAAAGAATTTCCCATGTACTGTGAGTGAACAGCGTAAATATCCAAGTGTTCGCTTCTTTCTTTCCATTGAATCTTTTATTGTACGTCGTCTCAGTCTAGTTGGTTTATGTGCATATGAATGTGTTCTTATGTGTTCTGTGTATTTTTCTGTGTTTGTGTGTGTGTGTGTTTGTGTGTAAATGAACAGCATCTACAGGAGGGCAGGAAGGCCCAGCAGTATTTGGATCAGTGCTGGAAGCAGATGGACAATGTAAGTGAGGAGGGGGCAGGACGAGAGGTGTTTTTATTGTAAATATTTTCTGCTGGTGACATCCAGCTGTACTCGTCTCATACTTGTTTGCATGAGGAATGCAAGAAACGCTAACAAATGTAGACGAGGGACATGCACAGATGAATTCCACCCAAACATCATTATTTTATGCAGACACTGATCATGTTTTGTGGTGTTTTTCATATTAAAAGTGTGTTTACAACAGAACCAATACATTTAACCCATGAAGACCCATCGCTACTTTTAAGTCAGTTCCCAAGTGAAATTTTCTTTATATTTAACTTTTCTTAAGTGATTTATCACCATTTATTGTAATATTATGTTCTGTATTTTGCATTTTATCAGTATAAATCATGTGTTTCCCTATATTTAATTCACTGATCATGCAGGTGTTCATAAAAGCTCAGATTAAAGTTGAGGGTTATAATATCAAAAACAGAGAAAACTGCAGAGAAAGTGAAGAAAACTGTGTGTTGAACGCATTATTAACCCATAAAGACCCAGCGCTACTTTTGTGACAGTTCCCAAATTCTTTTTTCTTTTTTAACCTTTCTGAAGTGATTTATCTCCATTTATCATAATATTATCTCCTTTATTTTGCATTTTTTCAGTGAAAATCAGCTATTTCCCTATATTTCATTACTGATCATGTACTTTAATCATCATGTTGAGATTACATTTGAGGGTTATTATACCAAAAACAGAGAAAACTCAAGAAATAGTGACTTTTTCAGTCTAATATATCATTAACTGAGCATAAACCAAGCATATCCATCCACTGTCATTGATCCAACTCCATGGGTTTTACTGGTGAATCAATGTTGTTGAAGATGATGGTGTTTCACTTTTACGAAGCCTCTGAACGTCCAAATGGGTCATATCTGATGACCATGAAAAGATAAATAACTGTATTTTACACCAATTATTTACATGTATTATTAGGATTAGTGGATCAACAGGTATTCAACAATTTACATCAGTAGATGATTTTGGCGGATGATGGATGTTTGGGTCTTTATGGGTTAAAGCAGATTTCCAGTATTTTCCAAACACATGTATCTTTTTTCTTCACATACTTCGTGCAGTGACCAAGGACAGGGACCAAACACACACTCATGCAGGCGTCAGTGTAGAGCTGCCCCTCCCAAACCAAAGCAGGGCTCATGTGCCACATTTGGCCTTTGAATACCTTCTTTTTGGCTCCACAGAGAGATTCCATTTGTTCACTTCTGAGGTCATTTAATTGCATTTTCTCCATTTCTTTTTAATAAGTCGCCTCATTACAAGACATATAATCAAACGCCACAATTACATTATATTTTAAGGTATAATTGGCGCATATTAAATGTATTAAAAATGATAATAAATTTGATGTGTAGCAAGAATTCAGGCTTATTTTGAGTTGAGGTCCTCTGACTTACATGTGTTTCAGTGTGTGGTCTGTATGACTTTAATAGTAACTACCTAGTGACTGGACTGTAATGTCTCAGCTATTCACTGTGTTTCCTTTACTACTAATGTAACCCAGATGGGCTGGCAGGAAGTAAACTATCTTTCTCTCTGATTCATCTCCTTCCCTGCCCCTTTGGCTTCATTACCTCTCATTCACATATTCTTTTCAGTTTTTCTTTTTTTTTTCACAGAAAGGTCACAGACAGTGCATTGTAGAAAGTTTCTTGATATATTCAACATTCCTTCCTTTTCTGTCTGTCTTCAGAGTAAAAGGAAATTTGAGAGAGAGTGTAAGGAAGCAGAGAAATCCCAGATGACGTACGAGCGGTTAGATAATGACATCAATGCCACCAAGTCAGAGGTGGAGAAGGTGAGAGGTTCCGCACACTCGCAACACAACTGATTTTAATCATTTGTTTCTGTAAGATGGTGTGATTTGAAATATCATCTTTTATAATCAATGAAAACATGAGGAGGTTCAATTTCAGCCTATAGATACGAGAAATATTAGCTTTAGCATAAAAAAATGCTGCTCAATATGACTAAAATAGACAAAAATGTCATATGATTCTCTTCCTCTATTTAATCTTTGTATAATATATTGAGTTTTTATCCAAAGTGACATAATTCAGAAACAAAAACAACTAACTTTACCTTTTTTTCCACTTCAGGTTAGCAGTATATAATTGCTGCCTTTGAAATTATACTGTAGCTGGCTTTTCCCTGTGCTTACTGTATAATTAGACCTGGAGGATTAAGTTTGAAGAAAAATATACTGTTCAAAATAGAGGTGAAATCACAGCCATGTAAAGCTTGTTTTCAGATGAGGTACTGTCAGTGGAAGATTTTTTTTTTTTTTTTTTTTAACTTTGAAGGTAACAAAAAGATTATCCAGTGTTATTATATGAAATCAAGTCGTTTTAGTCGTTTTATTAACATTTAATGATGTTTGTAAGGAAAATAGACTTGCTGTGCATAATCTCTACTGTATGTTGTTTATCATGTATCTATACAAATAATGTCTGTTAAAACAGGATTTGATGCGTTTCAGTTAATTATAATTTTCAGTTGTTTCAATTATTTGAGCTTCATGATCAATTTCACTGCCCAATGTAGCAGCATTTCTTTTGTCTCGCTATGTTATTTTTCCACACTTGAGTCAGGGTGATTAATGTTGAGCCAAGTAAACCATGTAATTTATTTATTCAACCAGGTAAATTAGTTGAACGGATTCTCATTTTCAATAACAACCTGGACGTATAGAGACAAACAACCAGTCACTCTCACATTCACACCTATGGGCAATTTAGATTCACTGTTTAACCTACTAGTGCATGTCGTTGGATGGTGGTAATGATTTTATTCGTGTATTTTTTCAGGCCAAAGCCCAATATTACCTGCGGACTCACACGGCTGATGAGAGTAAGAACGAGTACGCCGCCCAACTACAGAACTTCAACGCAGAGCAGTGGAAACATTTCAACAACGCCATACCACACATCTTCAAGGTAAAGCCAACGGGTTACGCAGCAGCTGTGTATTGGCAAGAATGTGGCACCGTAATACATAACCTCATACAGGATTACATTTCAAAATGTCTTCTTTTGTCAATTTAATTTTAAAGGGGTCATAATTTGCTAAACCCACTTTTATTAGTCTTTGGTTAATTTATTTGTGTATTTGGACCCGATTAGTCTATAAAGTTTGAATTTGAACCCTCCAGGTGCTGCAGCGCCATCTTTATATTCATTCTGGCCAAAATGGAGTGGATATCTACTACCCGTTTCAATTCCTTTTTAATTTATTAAGTTTTATAACTAGTTAAGTCACAACATTTGCACACATAAGGTCAAGACTTCCAAGTACACCATAATTGTTTGTCTGCAGCAGTGGTTGTAGTAAAAACTGAAAATATGTTCAAAGTTCGAGCCAATTACCTAAAATGTTCAGTTGTTGGTTGTATTAACGAACTCAAGTGTTTTAACGGGACAGAGCAGCCTGGAGGGGGTGGGGTCTTTTGCGTTTAAAGGGCCGGCGCTCAAAATGACCTTTCTGGTGTCATTACTTAAAAATAGGGTGGATGATGGATCTGTGGAGTTGAATTAATGAAGAATTCAGACCCAAGCAGAGCATTTACAGTTTATGTAGACCACAGGCAAATGTTTGAAAATGCATAATTCCATTAAAAAAAAAGCAAAATATCACTCCTTTAAGAAATGTGTCGCAGTATAAAGGAAGCACCGCCGTATACAATAAGGCATCAGTGTATTTTTTTGTGTAGTCAGGACGGTGGAATCAGATTAAATCACTCTTATCCAAATCTTTGCTACTGAATTATTCTTAAAATATTAATTGTGTTTTGTTTTGACGCCAGTACTTTTTTTGTGTGAAGAAATTGTATTTAACAACTGTAACATTAATAATAAAAAGCAAAACTACTAATTGAGGATATTTTCATGTGTTTTTTTATATAGGTTTTGTTGCATATGTTGTCAACAAGATCACTAAACCAGTTTTGTTTATCATTTATACAGACCCCCATTAGCTTCCATCATAGTGGTTGCTGCTCTTCCTGGGGTCTGTTAAAATACAAATACACTAAACCAGTGTTTTTGTTTTTCGTATACTGTATGCCTTTTCTAAAGACAATAATAACTTGACATTTTAATGACTCCAGAGTTGGCCTTATGTTTAGAGAAAGTGTAACGTCCTGTGTTAGTGCCCCAACGAATGTTTAACTTAGCCACTTGTCCTGTTTAAACCATGACTAATATATTAACTGGGTGTCAGTGTCGGTCAGTAAAAGGATCTGATAAGTTGTTTACCTACAAACAGGTTTGTTGAATGGGTGATAACCACTTTGCTCGTTCCTAGTCTTTATTCAGAGTTCCTACTCTTGTTTTACAGAATCTGCAAGACATGGACCAGCGTCGAACAGTGAAGCTCGGGGAGACGTACCGAAGCTTTGCCGAGGCGGAGCGGAGAGTTATTCCCATCATTTCCAAATGCCTAGAAGGAATGGTTTCTGCAGCCAAAGCCGTTGATGACCGAAGGGTGAGTAGCAGTGTGGGGGAAGTCTGATAGGAGAGGGAAGCCAATCGATCTCCACAAAAAGGCCCGGGAAGACATTTTTATAATCTCCTCTATAGCCTTTAGCTGCACTAACCTTTAACGCTCCCCCTCTCTCTCTTTTGTGTTTGCTTTCTGTCAGGATTCAGGCATCGTGGTGGAGTCCTTCAAGTCAGGCTTTGAACCTCCAGGTGATTTCCCCTTCGAAGACTTCAGTCAGAACCTGAGCAGGACGGGATCAGACGGGACCATCAGCAATACACCCAAAGGCGAGAGAGACAGAGACGGGCCTCCGGGGTCACGACCCGACCCAAAACACGCCATGAGCAAAACCAAGAACAAGCTCTGGTTGTTTGGAAAGAAACCAAAGGTAAGGAGGGGTAGGGGCCTGTAATACCTGGCACAGTTATAAATCTAGTTGTAAGGAAATAGCCATGGTTCACCCACTATATAAGCAACAGTGCAATACATATTCAAAAGTGACAGACTTTTTTAAAAATATTTTGCCACAAATGCATGATATCCTAGTCGGGGCTCACCATAATTTTACTCCAAACTTAACTCTATTGGTTAACTTTAACAGGTATTCACCTCCATGAAAAACACTATTGTTCTTTTCTTTGCTGACTTGCAGTGAGTTATTGTCAGATCTGCAGTTGCATAATGCTAATAAATCCCCACCCTACAGCTGATCATCACATAGCTTTTACAGTCAGTCATTGTATCTGTTCATCTGCTACTTGTTGTGTCCAACGCAAAGATAATTATTTCCGTCGTTGTGTATTAGTTCCTCCACACCTTATGTTGTTCTTAATCATTGTCACCTGTTCTTCCTGTTTGAAACATCCACTTAACTCATCACATTCACTTTTGGACCTTGCCCGTTTCCATAAAGACCATTTTGGCTAATCATTAACTTTCTGATGTTGGCTTATGTTCGTCACACACCACTTCATGGTATCAGGAACTGTGTCATAGAGAGGGTGTGTGTTTGTGTACATGGTTTAGTTTAATTGGTTAACACATTGTGAAACACCACCTTTAAATTTCAGACACACTCAAGTCGAAATCTCTGTAGGCGTCCTGTGATTACAGGTGTTTTATATGATCGGAACTGAAAAATATGTGGACTGAATCAGGTTTAGGTCATCAAAGTGCCCCCATTTATTTATGTGAGTGTATGAGTCATGCAGTTTCACTTGAAGTTCAACGACTTCAAAGGGTATACAATTTAATTTGAACATTTTTAACATAGTTTTCTCTTCTCAAGGAAGACGTCCAAGACTAACACCACAGTGTAACAAACTACACTCAGGCCTTTATTAAACTTGGGAGAAAATTCTAAATATTTTTCATAACCCAAGAAACTTCTCTACAATCTGACCTCTGGCTTTGTCCTCTCTTCCTGCCCCCCCTCCCCAACAGTTACCTTCCTTTTCTCCTCCCCCACCACCTTCCTCCTCTCATCCCCGTCCCTCCTCCCACCTGTTCACTCCCCCCCGGTTCAACTCGGACCGAGTGAGCCACTATCTGTCAGAGATAAAGACTACAGTACCCAGAATCCCCCAGAATTTGAAGGGCCTGAGGAGAGGGGTGAGAGAGGAGGTGGTGTTTTTGTTGGTTTGAGTGAGACCAGTTCAGACCTCTTTGGTTTTTACGTTTTCTAAAAAGGGAGGGGGGGTCTGCAAGTCATGGACTTAAATATGCCACTAATGAGTTATGAATTATTTTTTTTAATCATTTATAAATTTATATTTTATTTGGCAACTTGCAAACCCCCAGATCTTTCTTTTTTCCCATTTACTCTTCTTTTTTGTTCTCTTTTCAATCTGACTGTTTTTTCTTTCTTTATTGCCCCTTTTTTGTGTGATTCTTTCTCTTTTTTTTCCTTTTTTTCATGAGACAGATTTTTGCTCTAATCACCAGATGAAGGACCCTTGGTGATTGATGGTGTGAGATGGATTTGATGGGTTTGAAGCTTGTGTTTGCAGTGTTTTGTGGGGAGGGAAGGGCTGAACAAAGCTCATCAACATGCTCTTATGTTGATCTGCTGTTTTGTGGTGGTGTGTGTGTGTTGAGTGGCTCTGAAATTTGGCTGTGAAAATAACTGTTTTGCTTATGACACTTTAATACAAACTTGTGAATAATGCACAGCTTCTGGGCCAAAGCTTCAGTTGTATTTTAAATGAGGAAGGCAAGGAATTTAGTAAATATCTGATTATATTACAGTATAATTTATTAGGAAATATAAGGCATTTTCAAGTGTCCCCTTTTATGTTTTTAGGTTATTTCCAGCTTTTATATGCGTCTTCTTTTGATTAAACCGGCCAAAAAAACAGCTTCCAATTTTATATGGATGAATTTTAAAAACCTTTTTATAAATAAATTAAATTACTTCATGCGTGAACAGCTTGATGAAATGTAATAAATTATTGGTTAAATTCGTGGTTTGAGTTTTACTTTGAGTGCAGTGTGTTATGTAATAACCAACCAAAATGGATGTTTTCATCTTTATGTAGGTTATAATTAAACTTCCCACATATTTATTTAGACTAACCAAGTTGACGCATAATGTAAGTAGCTACTTAAAATCAGTAACATTAACTTTATCTTTTAAAAAATTCTCTATTTACTCAGGGGACTTGGTGTCTAAAGTCAGCTTATAAAGACTCTTCAAAAAGGGACAAACAAGCTTCTACTTTAAGCATCTTTAGATTTGTAACAAAAACCAGAGCGCAGATTTTACTTTATCATAAAATGTTTGTCACATAATCAAGTTTTTCACATTTTTAAAAGTTTATATTTTCCAATCTAATGTTTTGTTTCTTCATAATGCATTTTTTTAAATTATGTAGTAGGACGACAGACATTAGATGTGAATCCTCAAACACTTGTGGAACTTTGAGTATTTAGTAAAAATGAACCACATGAGAATATTTCCGCTCATCCGCCGTTGTCTAGTGATTTACTTTCAAACATGTCACTGAATTTGAACCTTTACTCAACATATGAACACACATCCAGTGAACACTCCAGCCATATGTCTCATTGTACAATCAATCATGTTGTTTTTTTGTGGGTTTTTTGGCTTTTTGACATAATGGCGACTAACCAGCATCCTGTGTTGTTTGTCTTTTTACTGTAATGATTAATGCGTTACGGCTCAGTGGTCGGTTAAGATGGTAAGTTTGTGTGTGTAAATAGAGTAGTAATCAGAATCCTCACCTGTAGGACTCCAGTACACCCAGTATAAAACTGTATATAAACCCAGTATAGTGCTCTCCGTAAACCTAATATACAGTAGTACCGTCTATAATCCCAATATAGAACTGTCCATAAACCCAGTATAGTACTGTATACAAACAAACGCAGTATTGTAGTCTGTAAACCTAGTATAGTTCTGTTTGTTTACCCAGTAGTTCCAGTTTGCTATAGTGCCTCTCTGTCATAGATACTATATAGTTCATAGAACAAATTTTGTTTATGTCAAAGCAAAATTGATTTGTTGCTGTAGAAAAGTTGTTTAAATAAATATTCAGCATTTGCTTGAGATTTATTTCAGATAGGAATTCCCTTTTTTTTCCTTCTGGCACCTCACTGTTTTTTGTTTTTTTTTAGATTTATTTATTACATTAGTGAAAATGCCATTCTAACAGGGGAATAACTTCACTAGTAATTGAGTATTCCTTCATTTAAAGGCAAATGTTAAAAGCTGAGAGTTGCTTTTGTTCCAGCCTCATTCAGTGCAACAGTGTGTGAGTCACTGGAGGCACAAATCACACAAATGTAGGACAACAAAACAAATGAAAGCAATGAAACTATTGACAGATTTACGAGCCCTATTTCTTCCCACTAGGCCCCGTCTCTGGAGGATTTCAGCCATTTACCGCCTGAACAGAGGAGGAAGAGGCTGCAACAGAGGATCGACGAACTCAGCAAGGAGCTGCAGAAAGAGATGGATCAAAGGTGAAGCCTTCATTTGTCTCCTAATTCAAGCCATTTCTCTAAGTCCTGGTATATCCAACAGAGGGTGTGGGTGACCTATGAACTGATTATTGTGGTTAGTCCAACGCGATAACACCAGTGTGCATTTGTGTGTGTGTGTCTGTCAGAGATGCCCTGAACAAGATGAAGGATGTGTATGAGAAGAATCCTCAGATGGGAGATCCCAGCAGCCTGCAGCCCAAAATATCAGAGACCATATGTAACATGGAGAAGCTGCGATCTGAAATTCATAAAAACGAGGTATGAAAGAAAAAAGTCAAGATTTATGTGCAGATGCTGCTACATGCAGTGGACTTGTTTACTACTACAACAACAGACTTATACGACTATATTTATTTCCACACACTACTTCAAATGCCATAAATATTTACTTGCAAATAAGGAATAATTAGTTGTATCATAAGCTACTGGTCAGTTTTATTTTTATATCTTATATCTTGTATTTATATCTAATGTTTCAGCTTCATCTCCTAAGATGCAACTTCACAACACTTTTATATATGAAATATTTGTGCATTAATAAGGAAGTTTTGGGATTATGCTGATATTTAAAATGAGTATCTAGCAAATGCTGCTAACTTCGTATTTTTGTGCCAAAGAAACAAAGAAATTATGTTAAAAATCATTTTGTTTTGAACTATTTGCACTATCCACAAAATTCAAACGGCATCAGAAAGCTGAGATCCTGAGGATTCCAACACTTAGAAAAGAACTGTTTCAGAGACTTCCACACAGGCAAAAAAACGCCTGGAAATAACAAAAAATATCAAGCCATAATATGGATACTAAATGTTTAGCTTAGTTTAGTTTATTTCGTATATGCAACAAAACAAAATAATTCTACTTAGTCCTTATAAATGAAATAGATTATAGGAAAACCAAACAAACAAAAAACATATACATACACATGAAAATAAGGTATGACTTCATTTGCATATTCGAAAAGGAGTGGGAGGAAGTATGACTTATGAATGTTCAGGACCAAAAAGTATGTTTGAGCAGGAGTAAAATAGTTGAACCTTTATTTTTGCTATGTCAAAAAGTTTCGTTATGGACATTTACAGTTGTTTCTGATAATAAATATGCTAAAAAATTTCAAGTTTTTTTTTTTTTTTTTTTTTTTAATTAAACACACTTTTAAGGCAAAAAAATATGATATGACACTTATTGCAAAGAAAACATGAAAACAACTATATAATGGCAGTCTTAAAAGGGTTAATGAAAGGAACAAACATGAAACAGGAACGAACATTCACTCATTTCACTTTATGAAAAAGAAACAAAGTTACACCTTTTAACAATGATGGCTGATGGCAGTCAATGAGGGCATGTTTGGCTGATATATCAGTGCATCCTTAGCACTTCTCACTGAAGTACATTTGTATAAATCAAGTAAAATGCAAGTATCAACAGATGATGTATTAAATTACAGATGGAAATGTAATTCTTTCACCGGTCATCATAACATACTCAGTTAATTAGGCATTTTCAGTTCAAGTATGTGATGAGCGGATTGTTAGTGACATGTAATAAGGTTAATTTTGTCCACAAATAATCCACTAACAATAACAGATGGATTAGATTTTAATGGCATTCAGGTGGAGTTAAGCTTGTCAACAGTTATGGTGGTCATAGCTCCACCTCCTGGTCAGTTATATGATTAAATACTCTGCTTGGGATCAGTCAAAATAAACTAGTTGGAATATGTGCAGATGTTGAAGTTATTGTGATTTGTGTCTCTGGTGACAGACTTGGCTGTCTGAGGTGGAGGGAAAGCAGAGCTCCAGAGGAGACAGACGACACAGCGCCGACAACCACCATCACACCCCTCAAGGAAGAGAGAGGTATGCAAATTATGATAGGCAAACGAGAAGCGCAGTGGCCGATGATGGTTATTGGAGATATTTAAACATTTGGTGTTTAGAGAAGTCGAGGAATAAGGGGCCACAACTGAAGAAATGAAAATGTTCCGTATCAGTGACCCGATTTTTTAATTAACCCATTTGTGTCAGTTTACAAATCAGTTTTCTCTCTATTTAACTTTTCTTAAATGAGTTATCACCATTCATTATATTATCCTCTGTATTTGGCTTTTTTCAGTGAAAATTGTGTATTTTCCTATATTTAATTCATAGATCATGTAGATGTTCGTAAAAGCTCAGTTTAAAGTTAAGGGTTGTTATATGAAAAACAGAGAAAACTGAAGAAAAAGTGACTTTTCCAGCTAAGATATCAATAACAGAATGTAAAAACAAGTGCGTCCATCCACTGTCGTCAATCAGACTCTGTGGGTTTTATTCTTGAATCAATGTTGTAGAAGATGACAGTGTTTCTATGTTCACTTTGGAGCCTCTGAACGTCCAAATGGGTCATATCTGATGACCATGAAAAGATGAAGAACTGCATTTTACAACAATTATTTACACATATTGATAGATATAGCACTTCAGAGATTATTAAACATCTTAGACCAGTAGATCAGGGGCTTTTTGGGTCTTTATGGGTTAAAACTGACTAACAAGTATAATCCACATTATAAAAGATCTAATGTTAAATCCAGTAACATGCAGGTCCAGGTTATCATCATAAGCGAACGTCCAACAACAAAATATTTCTCATTATCCAGGATTTAATCGGTCTAAACTTCTTACCGTCTTTAAGTCGTATCAGACAGGACTCATTCCTCACTGTTCTCCTCAGTCCTGAGGGCAGTTACACAGACGACACCAGTCAGGAGCATCACACCCCCCACCGCCGCTCCAACCCCCCCCAGCCCGGACAGCCCGTCTCCGACCCACACGAGTTTGACGACGAGTTTGACGACGACGACCCGCTGCCCGTCATCGGCCACTGCAAAGCCCTGTACTCATTCGACGGTAAGGGTGAGAAAAACGCTGATATGTTCTTTTTTTTTTTTAAGTGTATCCTGAATAGTGTTTGTTTCTTCTTTACTGGTGGGGTCTGTTTGTTCT
>JAPTMW010000019.1:39551391-39564828 GCA_029822955.1 Ostorhinchus angustatus | reverse complement strand
CAGCAAATTGATAGGACCAGTATTTTGGGAGATACTGGTCATTTTGGAATACAATAGCCTTACAATCACATTGCCTAGTTGACCGGAAGTGCAGTATCACGCTGCATGATGGGAAATTAAATTAAAAACCGGAAACAGCGCATTTACTAACTTATGGTTGCCCACGGGTCAACGCATTAGTTATACTTTCTAAATTCATTGATCATACAGTAACAGGCATGACAGTGTAATTGGAGGATAACAGATAAAGAGAAACACAGATACAGATGGGGAGAGGGAAAATATTTTTAGTCTAAAACTTTAGGAAAATTCAGATGTTGAAGTGTAAAAATGTATGAGGGGAAAAAACATACATTTACACGAAAAAAGTTTGGATAGTCTCTTAGATTGCAAAGTCTTAATATTTTCCATAAAAGTCTTGAGCCATCTCCTTTAATATAAAATCCACTTCATGAGAAAGCGCATAATGCCTTTGGTGTGGAATATCAAATAATTCAACAAGAATACTGAGACTTAAAGCACTCAGAAGTTCAGATTGCATTTTGCGTATATTTTCCCCCACCACAGCTTGTATATTTAATTACAGTACGGAAAAGCAATTTCTCAAAGTAATACGGAGCATAATCATCATAGGCTTCACATTACGTTGTCTGAATAATCTACCCATTTCAGGTGGTATTTTGTTTACATTTTTGCCGGTTATTGTAATTGTCTGTATTTGTGAATTGCTACAGGCTTTCGTAGTTGTTTTGTGTCCATCAGAAGTTTGTGTTTAGAAGAAACTGCCTTATGTCCGTTGCCTTGTGCCATTATGTGCATTTTTCAGTAGCTTGTTTAGTTTTTCTCTAACAAACTGACCGTTAGCTTTACACGACCGTTACCAGCTTTAAACACACCATTGCTCCAATTGTTTTCCAGCACATTTTCTCCTCCTGTACCTGTAAGTGAAGTCGTTTGAATCAATAAAGCATTTAAAAAATGTCAAGAGTACATGAAATATCTTTTAGAGGACGGTTATAAAAATGTTAATGGGAAACAAAAAAAAAACCCAAAACTTAATGGTGAAGAGAATTTCCCTGTCGGTCTTGATTACTTTTACTGTTTTTTCTTTTATAAATACAAACTGTTGACATTTTCCACCTTTTCAATGGTAGAGAAGCACACGAGGCAGCAGTGAAATTGTTCCTCTTAAAAAAAAAAAAAAAAAAAAAAATCTGGCAGTGCCAACTTGTAGGAAAATTGAAAGTGTTTGGGAACTACTTTGCTCTCCAGAGTCGCTGTCACACACTTGAGGACACAGTGCTTGATACTACTAATGCAACAGTGCAGAAATATTCAGCTTTGGGGCTGTTTCACCTCTTACAGACTTGGTGACTTGGACCAGAAAGAAATGGTACAGGATTGTGCAGTTATACTACCCCTTCTGGCTCAGTAATATATATGGAAGAGGATGTATTTTCCAGTAGAGTATTGATCCTCAACATGCATGGAAGCTACAGTACCTCAGACCTGTTTGAAGTCGAAGGATGAACAGGCACTTCTGACCCGTGTTGCTTTCCCCGACAACTTCTCTGCTGATTTCAAGTTAAAGGGCGCGACAGCACCAATAGGCACCAGTTTGTCTCAGAAGTGCAGCAGTGGTAAATGCAATTTAACATGAGAAAAGTGATGCAAAAGAGGCATGAAATACCAACAGGAAGACTTTAATGGAGATGAGCGGTAAACACAATCCTTTTAATTTCTGCATAAATACAGTATAATTGATAACTCTAGTTCTTATATTAGTTTAAATATGTTTTAATTAAACAGGTCAATTTAATATATAAAATCAGAAGTTCTGACCGTGGGGGTTTTAGGAGCAAGAGTTCATGAAAAATTGATATTTTATAGATAATGGAGTTCTCACAAGACAACCAAGTTATACATCATACTGATTTTATAGAGTATGATGCATAACTGTAAATTAAACCATGAACATGACAAGGACTTATCTGTGAGCAGCTGTAAAAAGACACTGAAGACAGACGAGACTCGGACAGAATGTGTATTACACAGTTGACATTTTTTGGAATTAACTTGTGAAAACAAATTGCTCAATAGAAGACATTGAAGAGCCAAACTCTGAATGCGCCTACTGATGTACTGGGTTATGTAGTCTGAGTGATCACCCAGGCTTAAGGACGACTTAACAACTGATGGAGGAATTCACATATTCACGTTCCTGAAGGAGACGGACACGGA
Source organism: Ostorhinchus angustatus (assembly GCA_029822955.1). Taxonomy (NCBI): domain Eukaryota; kingdom Metazoa; phylum Chordata; class Actinopteri; order Kurtiformes; family Apogonidae; genus Ostorhinchus; species Ostorhinchus angustatus. The sequence continues at coordinate 39,562,587 of JAPTMW010000019.1, read as the reverse complement.
TAGTTTAAGCAAAATATTTGTGTAAACCTTGGGCTGTAGATGTCTGTAGACCCAGACGGAGGATAGAACAAGGCAAAGCGTGCAGACAGCAGCACAAGGTATAGAATTTCTCAGTGTTTAAAGTAGTTCCAAGTTACATCATACTTTTACATCTACAGCAATATTAGAACATGCACATGAATCCAAAAAATATGAACCTGACCTTAAGTTCATTTTACTGACAGTTGCATAGTTTTAAGTCATTATGTAAACTTTTTTTAAGGATGTGAATACTTCTGCTAGCACTGGAGAAAATAATCAGCATCATTGAGTAACTTGGCAGTATGTCTCGGTAACAACTGGGACTGTTTATTACTATTTTAACATGCTGTTTATGTTGAAAGCCAGATACATTGGGGGAAAAAATTCAAGTTTACTTGCAGAATAACTTGGATAATGGTGTTAAAGTTTGGCAGTGTTACCCCTTATTTTCAGTTTGATTCCTCTTTCAAATGTCAGTTTTTTGGAAGAATATGTGATAGGTTCGACACCAAACTCTCAGCCCCTCTTTTCCACCTCAGACCTGACTTGTGTACCTCCTTTCCTTTCTCCAGTTAACATAGAGGGACCACTGCCTAAAATGTGTTGGCCTTCACCCCCATGGTTGTCTTCTCATCCCATAAATTAAAGCCAAAGTGGCCTTATGGCTTATCGGTGCTTTAAGCTACTTGGTGTCACATTTTTGATTTAATAAATGGACACACACACACAGCGGCGGTGCGACCAGCCGTGCATCTCCCTGTGCTAAAGTAGCTTACTCCAGGCTTAGCTGCCAACCTCTCGCTTTCCTCCTCCATCATTACCGGGTTCATCATCAGTGATGCAGCAGAGAGGCTGCAGGCCCGGTCTATCTTGTTAGGGCAGATTAGGCGCTAATATACCGACGACAGAAAACCCCCGTCATCTCACGCTGCGAACGCACACTCCTGATCCTGTTCTTTCTCTCTCATTCCTGATGTCTTAATCTTTATAAATAGTGACTGCAGGAAGTCCTGTAGTCACTTTACTCCCCAAGTCCGACGCTGAAGCAATGAGGGATTCTGATGCTGGTTGAATTAGTTTCATTTTGCTGTGCACTTTTAACTATATGTAATGATTTTATTCCAAATTCATATTATTCTTACATTGTATTTATATAGAAAGATTTGATATGTCAAGGCCGAGTTCTGCACTTTTAATAACTATATGTAATTACTTTATTGCAAATTCATATTGTCCTTACGTTACATTTATATAAAAAGATTATTTGCTATGTCAAGGTCATGTTCTGCACAAGCCTTCAAAACTGTACAAATGTTCCTAAGACTGTTCATTTTATTGTATTTTTTTCTTTTTTTTGCATCATATGAATATAAGTTAACATTATTAGAAGGTCGTCATGCTATTATGACACTGAAAAGGGACAAATTATTCCATGTCTGTGCTTAATTACAGTTAAATCCCTTTTCCGCTGTTTAACTATTGATAATTTGTGATAATGATTTGTTGTGGGAGGCCCTTATCTATCAGCTGGGACAGTTAGACACTCACAAATGAACAAGTTTTAATTAAATGTGAAGGGAGTGTACACAAAGATGGTATTAATTTTATTAACATTTGTTTCTCTACACTGGGAGGGATACCAGAGACAGACTTACTGTATACATATTGATCTCAGTCTTTTGTCTGAAGAAAACAGAAATCCCTTTTGCATAGTTTGACGTAATTGAAACAAACTTGGCTAAAAGAAACTTTGCTCTCAGTTGGAATTCGTCTTTATACGCAGATTTTCACAACACTTGTCAAACACTGGATACAAGAAAAACTAAACCACAACATGCAAACCAGTCGGGAAGTTTATAATTAATTTCACAATGAATGAATGAAGGTTTTATCTCATAATTGTCTAATAGTTTGCAGAGTTAGAAGGGACTTGTTAAGACCTCCAGAGTGTTTAGGATGAAGAGTCTTAATTGGGAAGCACGTATCAAACCACCTACTGTTTCTCAATAATAATAAGAGACGCAGCAGAACAGAATACATAACACTAAACATCCAATCCTGATCCTGGTCACAGTGTTTTAAATGTAAATGACAGCTGAGACGTATGTTGCTTTTGGGATTATCTACAAAAACTAAAGAGATTAGTCCAATAAAACACAGGATTTGTACAGATCAGTGCTAGTTTAGGTAAAGCTGCTACATTACAAACAAACCATGAATCTAAGACAATTTAGGATGTTGAACAAACTTCTCAAAGGTTTTCCGAAGGAGAGACTCAATGCCAAGTTAAAGGGAAGTAACAACAGATTTATGGGGAAGTGACCGACATGGTGTCTGAAAATCACAAGGTGTGTATGAGGCTTCATCTGCTCTGTAGTAGAGGATGTTAAACTTAAATGTGTATATGTGAAACAAAATCTAAAGATCACACTCTATAGTCGTGGAAAAAATTATTAGACCACCCTTGTTTTCTTTAATTTATCGTTCAGTTTAATGCCTGGTACAATTACAGGTACGTTTGTTTGGACAAATATAATGATAACAAAAATAGCTCATAAGAGTTTAATTTCAGAGCTGATATCTATTCATTTTCTATGCTTTCTTGATAATAACCAAAATCACTTAAGTTCTTTCATCAATAGCTATGGCATTGTACTGACAAAAACAGTGCTTTTAGGCATTCCATGTTTTCTTTTCTGTTTTTTTAGTCACATGATACACACAGGAGTTGCATAACCATTGTTTTTGATGGTCTAATAATTGAAAATCAAAAATAGGCTCATAAGCACCACCTCAAAAGGGCTGTGAAATATCCTAACGAAAGAGAAAGTGAAAATATATAGAATTGACATACATTTTTGACTGTCAGCTTTTATTAGATGTAAATAGGAGTGGCTCTTAGTGATGATAGTGATCTAAGCAATGTTACCAAATACAAAAGAGCTATTGTTTGGTGAATGAGTATAATTATATAGCACTTATTTTGTTTGTTTAATTTGTTTTTATTGCATTGGACTTTCCCGTGTGTGTGTGTGTGTGTGTATGTATGTGTGTGTGTGTGTATGAATGGGGTAAGATTATTGTAAATAATTAAAATTGTAATATAATGTAGAGGAGACCCCAGGAAGAATTGTAACTGATGTTTCAGTTGCTAATGGGGAACCTTAATAAATGAAACGAAATATTGGGTAAGATCCTCCAGGTTAATTTGCTTGCACACATCTCTACTTACACATCTCAACACTAAATGTGTATATATTACTGTGTGTGTCTGTTTCCCCTTTTGTCCTTAACATCAACCCTGAACAATACTCACATGTCTGGATAAAAAAAAAATTTACTAAAAAAATGCAAATGTGAATCACCAAAAAGCAAATAAGTTGTCAAACATGATATGATGAGTAGTACAGTGAAATCTGATGTCATTTCGTAGTAGTGTAACAAGGGTTTTATTCAGTTTTCACTCCGTCCACTTAGGCTTCAGTTCACTTCAATGTCTGAGCCTCAGTATTTGATGAACCTACTGTAAATACTCAGTGTTCCCATGAAGAATTTTTATTGAGGTAGCGTCTGTCCACAGTTTCCTTGTACACCGCGTCCTTGTAAACCTGATCTAATGTCACCGATAAGCACTCCTGCGTTTTTCACATTTCATTCTGAAAAGTAGTTGTTAAAAAATTCTCCATCACATTAGACATCAAACCTGTAGTTCTGCTGACCTCCACTGGAGGGCAGTAGAACACTGTGCCTTTACTACATGTAGATACTGGAGAGGGAGTAGTAGTGTGTGTTCACCTGGACTGAAGGAGCTGGCTTTGTTTGAATAAAATATGCATTTTATTTACAATACATTTAATCTTTTATGTAGCTGAGTCAACCACAAACACACAAGTTGATGCACCTCATAACTTTATTTTACTGCTTTGCATTAGGATGTAGTTTTTGTGTTATGAAAATATTTGCCACTTGGGAATCAAATCTAAAATAATAGAATATATAGTTTAATATAATATCTGTGGTCATTTATATCTTATCAACTCCCTGGCTTGTAGCACAGTAATTAAATTAGTTACAAGTATTCTCTCTATTAAATGGTCATAAGGCAACTTTTATGAGCACCACTCTGAAAAATAGAAGGAGATAGGGTTTGTGGTTTGATTACTTTTTAACACAATAACTAAAAAAAAAAAAAAAACACTATAGGGAAATAACTTGTGAGATATTAAACCCACAGGGTGTGGTTATTTGTGTAGATTATGTTGCCAAAAATAGTATGAGATTAACATGTGGAATTAAAAACAGAAATAATAATTTGTTTCGCTTTTGATGATGATGATGATGGTACTTAATTGGTCAAGTCTGAATTATTTTCACATTCCAGCAGCTTCTGTTTTTAGCATCACAAAAAAAAAGGCAAGGACATAGATTTAAGATGAAATTATAATCATTTCAATGTGACAGTCTCACCTTTTTATTTCATTATTTAATCATATGCCTAGTGTGGTGGCAACAATTTGTATTCACTGTTTAGGACATGGAGACAATTTTCATGGTCATTTTTCATAAGAAAGCCAAGCAAATGGTTTAAGAATGGATGTAGTTGTAGGTGAGGAGTAAGCCTTTTCCACCTTTTTGGTCTGAATAAATGATGAGTCTGTTTCTTATCAGGGTATTTGAATGATTTGCATATGACTAGAGAGCAAACTGTTTGTCTTGCTGTTTTTCATAACTCATAAACACATGCCGGCGTATCCCGTATTTCAGTCCCAGACGCCTCATCACTGTCCTTTTCTGCAAACCTGAAGGATTTTTATGAAGGTCAAGTCCTAACCCCGAACCGTCGCAATAAGCCGAGAGTGAAAGAGTGGAAGAGAAAAGAAAAGAAAGGATGACAAAGCGAGGGAGAGGAGTGTGACCGCCGAAAGGAAAAGAATAAGAGGACCTTTAGTCCTTGGGTCTCTTTGCGAGTTCGGGGGGTCTTCGGCAGCAGCAGCTGTCCTGCTTGACCGACTCTGATGAAGCTGCAGATTCTCACCTTCATGAATCATCCCACTCCATTCTCCACCTCCTCCTCCTCCTCCTCCTCCACTTCTGCTCCCACCTGGACTCCTTTTCACAAAGAGAGGGGATTCCTACTCTTAGGCCTTTTTCTTCAGCACTGAGGCAATCAGACTGTTGAACACGCAGAGGGAGATGAGACATTTTAAATTAGTGTTAGGAGAGGGGAGAGGGAGAGAGAGAAGGGGAAAATGACATTTTTCATTTTCTACAATAAAAGGTACTACATTGAATTCTCCGAGCATGACAATACGGAGGAGTAAGTAATGGAATAGGAGCAGACGTGGTGTCTGTGTGTTAGTGGATAATGAGGAATTTAAAGATGTACGGTCCTCTGCTGCCATTCAATCAGACTCTTACCATGTCGCTGTCAGTGGCCTTCGCTCGTCTCAGGGCTGTCACAATGCTGCACTGAGTCTCGAACTTCTTCCGCTGGGAATGAACGTTTTCTAAATCATTTCTGCACTCGTCCAGAATTAGTCTCGAGGGCTTTTGATCAACAGCTAGTCGAGCAAAATGAACCTCTGCCGTCCTGCTAACCTACTGTATAAGGACACCTTGTTCAGCCAGGCAGGCACTTCTGATTTATTACTGTTTTTATTTGTGGTTTTATTTTTGCCAACATCCTGAATAGAAACAAAACAAATGTAAACTGATACCACTTGGTAGAATACAATGTGCATATACTGAATTTCCTCAAGGTAAAGACGAAAAACATAATAAAGAAAACTGTTTTCCATTAATATAGATGACTGCACATAATTGCACATTGCTTCACTGGACGTATAGTCAAAGAGAAGTTTATACATTCCTATAACAGTTTTTTTCAGTTGCTTTGTCTGACTTTTTCAATAACCATTAAAAAAAGTGCAAACCACTACACCTGTGCGCACGCAGTTACAACAGATTTGAGTTTTTCCTCCTTTTTCTCCCAAATTGTAAATGTTTTATCACAGCTGTACAGTTTTTTCTACCATTTGCTCACGTGTTACCTGCATACGTCTCACTGATCAAACCTGATTTTGTTGCTTCTTACTTGAATTATTGTGTTCTTCAAACATTTATTAATTCTTCTAGTGTAGAGGTCAGTTATCCATTCATTTGTCAAAAGCTGACAGACTTGTGTGATTATCAATAGTTATATAGTCAGACAGGCAGATTTTCTCACATATTTGGAGTGATTTTGTTTTATTTTATGTTGGTTTTCTGTTTACTATGGTGTAGGAAAGTTACAACATTCACATAAAAAACAGAAAATAATAAAAATACATAGATAGTAATCGTTTCCATTCCTGCGGAAATGTGAGTGAAATGTGTAATGAAAAACCTTGTACTGTTGAATTCTGCCTCTGAATAGTATTCAGTTCGATACACTGTGCTATTCAGTTAACAAAGCATTTTAGTACAGTCAGTGTCAGGGAGAAAAATAGGGCACAACTGAAATGTGTGTATATATATTTCGGAACTTTTCCACAGGTCGACTGCTGTGCTCATAAAAACATCAGCACGGGAGCTTTTCATTTTGAGGACACTGACTTTTTCTGTGACCCATTAACTTGGTTTTGATCCGTGGCCTTTCGCAGCTTTGTTTTTTATGATATAAGCTGTTGTGACAAATGCACCAAGAGTTTTGAGGACAGTCTTACTAGAATAGAATAGAATAGAATACAATACAATGCAATACAATACAATAGGCCATCATACAGCAGTGAAAAACAATTTAGCAGTATTTCCTTGGCAGTCGCAGTAAAATAAATAAATAAATAAATAAAAATGTTTCAGGACAAGTGAGAAAACTGGAACCAACCAACAAGGTCTAGAACCACAGCACCACCAACCACAGAGGGTCAATACAGAGCAGGTTTGCATGTTTTTACTCATAAATCCTAATCTCCATGAAATCAAATTTGATGGCGTATATGTGCTACATGTCACATACAGTTTATACCAGCACCTGGATCTATTCTAAATTGTGTTTGAGAGTTTGCAATTTCCTGGAAATCTATGACATATTTTGGTGTCTCATTCTGCATATGGGATTGTAGTCTAATTTTGCATTCAGTGATGACTTCTTTTTTTTCTGTCTTGTCTTCTGCAGAACACCATGACGTGTACATGGGTTTCAGCAGAATTCCACAGGAAATACTGACTGGTCAGAAGGTGGGCTCACTAGATTCCTGTTTATAATGAGACACACATTATTCTGCAGTGGTAATAGCACCAAGCGCATTGTTTCATGAGGACATTAATATATGTAGAATTAGGAAATTATTCCATATTTTTATCTTCATATGGTATTTAACTTAATATTTGTCTATGCCCTATGTGTCTGCCTAAAAATATGCCTCTAAAATATATAGAGTTCATACACTGTTTGGATCTATTTAGTGGCCATGAAAACAGTAAATTTAGAAAGTTGGAATCTCAGATATATGTATGTATGTATAGATAGACAGGCAGACTGTTGTTGATCACATATTGAGTCCCAGTTACACTTGATCAAGAATAAATCACATTTTTTGTATTTTTATGTATTTATTTGAAAGATCCAGCATGTCTTGAAATGTAGAGACAGATCTGAGGGATGGGGTTGGTTTGGCTTAAGGGGCTATAAAATATGCAGGTGCTGGGTGTTATTTTCTTTTATCTTTTATTGGTTTAGTTATGCCTCACGTCTGCCAATTGTACATAGCAATGATGCACTTATATGTGTATATGTGTGTACATGTGTTTATGTGTATCGTTAATTATTTTTCTGTGATTTATATCTTGGTTAATGTCTTTTCACATATTTGTGTGCATGTTTATATTTCTTGTCTGCAGGGACAGACATATGTTGACCTGCACCTGCTTTCCAATTAAAAAAAAAAAAAAAAAGAATAAATCACATTTTCACAATCACTTCATGAGAAGAGGTAAAAATAATAATATTAATTCCAACTTTATGTTCCACAGTGTAGATACATAGATACCATTATAAGCACTAACATGGTGAACACTTAAACTATGTGCTACAGGCATTGAATGGTGAAATGTGTCAACGCAATAACATGTCATCAGGGTTTTTAGTCAGTCCTCACACTCTATAATGATCACAGCCATACCATTTGTAAACTATAGTATATCATTTGGATGCACAGCATAGTGACATCAGTAATTTCAACTTCAGCTCTCGGGTGTAAGAAGAAAAAAACCTCGTCCGTTTTCTTTACCGTTACAACTATAAACACTGTTTTGACATAATTGCTGCCCTGAGAGTGCATGGAGTGTAGAGTGAACCTCATCTATTAGAGTCTTAACATCCCCCAGGGACTGGGTTTCTACCAGTGAACAGTTATTAGACAGAACACACACAGCATGAAGCCCCAAGACAAAATGCAAACAAGTGTGTACATCATCGTTCTGAGTATCGTCTGATTTATTCCACACAGATTCATGACATAATGTTTAATTCACTCTGCTTCATGTGTCAGGGCTGAGTTTACAACATTGATTTTTCTGTTTCTAATTGATCACGTAAATGCTTCCGTATAATGAATCAAATTCCAAGATTGATTTTCTTTTCAGGAGCTTGTGCTTTAGTCATCTCTACAGGTGAAAGTGTTTTTTTGCTCATACGTGACTACGATTTCTTTCTTTTTTTTTTTTTTTTTTTTTTTCATGATAGTCTGAAAAGTACCAATCCTGGAATCTTCTGAATTCTAATTTGAGCCACTATATGGTCGTGTGTCAGATCCAGGTCTGATTATTTGTACTGTGCAGTAAGTCATGGCAGGATTTATGTCACTTTGACTTTGCTGTACATCAACATTTGACACAGTTCTTTGCTGTATTTAAGCAGCCTTTGAAATCAGTCCTTGAATCTATTTCAGTAAAGTCATTCACGTCACGATCCCACTGACCCTGGCTCCAAATCTAAATCCACATCCACACAGACCGCCGTACACCAGTGGCAGCTGCTGCAGTACAAAAAGCCAAAGTTAAAAGTGTAATCTATGTTGTCTCATCTTCATCATCTGCCCATGAATGTGTTGGCTTTCAGTGCTACTTGTCCTCTTCGTCTTTACGGTTCAGTTCAGAACTGGGACCTGTTCAAGCTGGAATCTGATACTGGACGCGCAATGTGAACAGCTAAGCCAAAGAACCAGATCTGGACTGAACAGTAAGGTGTGAATGTACCCTCAATGCAATCATAACGCACTAGTTTACAATATTTCCCCAAGAATCGACCCTTTACCTCAGTGGTTCCCAACCTTTTTTGTCTCATGACCACATTTTAACATCACAAATTTCTGGTGACCCCAGACTTGACTGACTTTTGACTGACTTTTTTTCTTCACGTAATAGTTAGCTATACTATTGCAAATAAATGTTAATTTTAGATGACATTTAGTCTATATAATATATATTATTATGGACAAAGGCAGAAAAGTCAGGTGTAGATTACTGCACAAAGTGAGAACTTTATTTTCCTTGGTCAGGATATTTACAGTCAGTCCAGCTTGTATTTATTTACACGGCTGCAAATTAATACTAAACAAACAATAACTCAAACTATGAATTATGAAAGAGCTGCAGCATCTGAAACCAACCACAGTGAACATTTGACAGATAAACAGAACCACAGTGCTTCAGTTTCAGCTTCATAGTGTGTCATGTCTTTTATTGGGATTGTCTCTGTAAACTCACCATATATTCTTTTATTTATTTATTTTTATCAATTACTAGTTATTTCAGGTGACTGCATTTGAATTCCAAGCGTGGGGTCCCGACCCCAAGGTTGAAAAACATTGCTTTAACTGAAATATCCCTAATACTGAGTCAAACTGAATCACAAATCAAATAGAATCAGAACACTGTGAATCAGTTGAACTGATTTGGGAAAGGAATAAGAAGGAAAATGACCTTAGTAATGGTATGTTCCATTTACACCCTCAAGGAAATTCACGTCCATCGCTTTTAATACATGACAGGTAGAGGACACATCACAGGAAATAAAGACATAAAAATGCTCTGTGGTCTGGAGACGGAGAAAAGATGACTTCTGTTCTCTGAAAGACATATGCGCAGAAATGGAGACGAATATGGAAAACCCAAAAACGGCACAGAAGACGTCAACATTCAAGGCTGTCACTGAGTCTTGATATGTTGTTTTGTGCATAAGTTTAACCTATAAAGACCCGGTGCTGCTCTTCCCATTGGGCATCTGATGTCAATTCCACATCAATATGACATCAAACCTGATATCAAATTGTCATATTGATATTGAATTGACATCAAATGCCTACTGGGTTGTAGCACTTCCCAAATTTTCTCTCTTTTTAACCGTTTATCATAATATTTTCTTCTCTTTTGCATTTTTTCCCAGTAAAAATCAGGTATTTTCCTATATTTAGTTGATTGATCAGGTACTTTAATCCTCATTTGGAGATTACATTTGAAGGTTCTCGTACCAAAAACAGAGAAAATGTAAGAAAAAGGGACTTTTTTTTTAGTAAAATATAACATTACCTTAACATAAACGAAGTGTCTTGTATGAGTTTTACTGGTGAATCGATGTTGTAGAAGATGACGGTGCTTCCGAAGCCTCTGAACGTCCAAATGATGAACATGAAAAGATTTTACACCAATTAGTATTTACATATTGATAGGATTAATGGATCAAAACAGTTTACGTAAGGAGATGCTTTTGGTCACTGGTGTATATTTGGATCTTTATGGGTTAAATTACGTTTAATTAATGTAAATTAATTTAATTCATTAATATTTTTCATTGTTACTAAATGTTTTGTCTAATTGTAGCTCTATGTGATCTGTGAGTTGTAAAGTACATGTGTAAATGAAAAACTGAGGTGTAATACTGTTCAAATTAGACTTGTTTCTCAAGAAATTTCAAGTAGTGCATGGATATTCAGGTTATTCACTTTTTTTTGTGTGAAAGGATAGATTATAAAATGTAAATATTTTCATACCATACCTTTAGTTTAGTTTTTTAGTTGTTAATTTTAAGTTATTATGCTTTTATTTTACTACTCTGGGTTGCTTTAGATAGATAGATAGATAGATAGATAGATAGATAGATAGATAGATAGATAGATAGATAGATAGATAGATAGA
>JAPTMW010000019.1:38349926-38361981 GCA_029822955.1 Ostorhinchus angustatus | reverse complement strand
AAATTATGTGGCATCATTTTGTTACTAATACATCACCTACTTATTATCAGGAAAGATATTCAAGATCATTTTCCCCCGCGTTCAGATCTGATGTGTTTTCAAAGTGTTCCTCTCATTTTTTTGAGCAGTGTATATTACACATATAGGACAGACAAGTTTATTTGTGTGGGACCTTTTTTAAGCGCAAGGCAAGTTTATTTGTATAGCACTATTCATACACAGAGTAACTCAAAGTGCTTTTCAAAGGCATAAAAAAAAATCAAAGAATAAAAGACATTAGAAATTACAAAAAGGGAGAAAAGACATTAAAATTATCAGAGATAAAATGTGGTTTTAAAATGCATTCACAGAGTGAAGTAAAGACATTATACTAAACCATACATTAAAATTAACACTAACATTAAAATGGAGTAAAGCAAGACATTAAAATAAAAAGTGCATTTAAAAGACAAGATTGAAAAGAGTTTACTCATAAGCACATGGAAAAAGGAAGGGTTTTAAAATGTTCACATTTGGGGCTGATTTCAGATCAGTTGGTAGCTTGTTCCAGTTGTATGCAGCATAACAGCGAAAGGCTGCTTCACCATGTTTAGTTTGAACTCTGGGCTGAACTGTGTGACCTGAGTCCATTGACCTCAGAGACCTACTGGGTAAAGGCAGAGGTTATTTAAAGCAAGATACACCCATCTTACATCTTTAGAAATCAGAGCAGTTTTTTCCTAGTGTCACATTGGTTGTTTGATGTTGTTCATTCCATCCCTTTATGGACTGTAGGTATTTATGTCTGCCTGGGAAACCTCCATAAAGTTGGGGAGCTGACTGTGTTGAATGTAGAGCCTCTCATCAGTGGAGCTGTTCCCCTGAGGGTTTTTCTTGTGCCACTTTTATTTCCCTGGTTAGATGTAAGGAGCCTCTACAGTGAAGGAAAAATCAGAGCGGCCCCCTGCATCTTGGTTTTTAAATGGGCCTAATGCATCTGCAAAATGAGCTACATTTAGTCTCAGTAACATCAGTAAAATGGTCTGTCACACTAAGGCAGGGGTGTCCAATCCTGGTCCTCCAGAGCTACTATGCTGCATGTTTTAGATGTTTCCCTCTTCCAGCAAATTTGGCAGTCATTACCAGGCTTCTGCAGAGCTTGATGATAGACTTATTTGAATCAGGTGTATTGGAAGATTGATGCATCTAAAACACGCAGGATAGTAGATCTCAAGGACCAGGATTGGACAGCCCTGCACTGTTACGTCTCATTCTGCCACTCACACATCCCTTTAATTACTTGTACAATAGCATCACTCCTCTTTAACTTATTTCACAATAGTACCTACCATTAATTTTGCGCAAGCACCAGAGTACTACATTCACAAATAATCTCCAATCATTAAACTAAACTTGAGTTCCGTCTTTTATGTGTCTGCAAGACATCTTTCTGCTGCATAAAAACTACTTTATTAAGGGCAATTCAAAAGGACACAAGGCAAGGAGGGTGTGGAGAGTACAGGGAGTGGAGCATTATGCATTTTTGTCTTTGCCAAGGACAGCATAAGAGACTGTGTTTAAGGCTGACAGCAGAGTAATTACAGTAGGAATGTCCTTCACAGGTTGAGGGCTACTTCAATCTGTGTTCAAAATGCAATTCAGTGGACATTTTTAGATAAAATTCATGCTGTGGTTGAAGGTACATGTTTTCTTTTTCTCTCCTGAGTTACTTTTTATGAGTTATTTTAATTAATGTGTCTGAATTTAAGATAAAACATATGAACTTCACTTAGGAAATATCTTGTTAGAAATTCAATGTAACAACTTTTCCATATGACCTCTTGATATTCTGATCAGTTTATGGATTCTAAACTTCTTTCTCAGCATCAGATGTTTTTAATACACGTAAATGTTCTTGAGAAAATTGAGTTTTGTTAATTTGAATACTTAATTCTTTATTACATTTGTAAATAGACAGATTTTTAACACATTTGCACTCTGGAAAACCCTGATGACTTTAGCACACATTTACTGAATGAAAAGGAGAGTCATTCTATGTGGATTATCCTCCATCTCACTCTTCTTGTAGACTTTGCAGAGCCTCTGACTCTGCCCTCCATGATGGATCCTGGTCCCTCCACCAGTGACAGCCCCATGGCCACCCCTCTAGACAATTCCCCCCCTGAAGAGAGTATCGCCATCCTCACATCAATGGGCTTCCCCCGCATCCACAGCATCCGGGCCCTCAAAGCCACAGTGAGCTTTTTGAACCACTCTTTTCAAATTCAGACTGTCTCCAGACAAATCACTTTTTCCTCATACTGACATTTCCTAATATTGCATGAAAACCTGTTGTAGAATTACATTTTGTCTGTGTATGATTGAGATTAATATTCAGTACTTTGAACACTGGGTTATAAGCTTTCAGTCTTTTTTTTCCCCCTGGAACTAAACTTCTTTGCTGCAAAGAAAATTATGCATTAAATTTTTCTCAGGAATTTTTGAATGAACAGAAGTACAGCTAATTTATTTTTCCAGAAAATAAGTAATCATTTTAACAGGAAGAGAATATAAGACTGGAAAAATAAGTTTACTATACAATTTCTAAAATTGTATTCAAGAACGTAAACATTTGACTCATTAATATGGATAATAGGACAGGCGAGGGTCAGTACCAGGAGAGCCAGAAGAAACCAGGAGGCGAAGGCATAAGACATAGTCAGGGATAGAAGGCGGGTAGGCAACCAGGAGGCAGACGAGGAGATAAGGTCAGACAAAGACAGGTACATTACCAGGGAACAGGCAAGGGTTCGGGCTGGATTAGAAATAGAGCAATCAGACTGGAGTAACACTGGATAGTCTCACACTAGGCAGAAGAACAGAGATCAGAGCAGTGAATATATACACCTCCCCTGATGAGCTGCAGCTGCGCTCATAGGTGAGGATGATAGATTAATTGGAGGCATGTGACTGGGTCAAAGGGTCAGAGAGAGAGAGAAACCCAGCACACAGATAGAGATGTGACATCAACAGCTGATGACACAACAGATTTTTGCTTCAAATTGAGGTCTAAAACATCAGAAAGAGAGGGTGAGAAGATGAAATCCAAAGTTTGTCAGTCATAAATGAGTTTGGCTGACCCACTTGTTTGCTTTCCAAAGAGCAGCTTTAATGGGTCCTACATGTCAGAGTCATTAAACATGTTTGCTCTACATGCTGTTTACCAATAGTCCCACCGGCACAGACTCTACTGCTGATGGAACAGGACCATCACGCTGAGGTGCTCACCATATCCACCAAATGTCAAACATACACTACAAAAGTAGTTTTGTAATGATTGCAGTAAATTTATTAGCTGTGTTGTTTATGAAATGGCACCAGATTCTCACCTTTCATGTTTCCACCTCCCCCTTTAGCAGATCATTGTGTGACAGGAATAGACACCAGGCTTCCTTGTTTATCATCTCAAATGCCACCCAGCTTCCTGCCAGCCATGATATTGTTGGACTAAAAAACAAACAAACGCATATTTCGCAGGAGGAGCAATGGAGGCATGAAGCAGAGGGGGGTCTCACGGCCCATTTATTATAAGCCCAAAATTAGGAGGAGGGACTTTTTCCAACCTCAGTGACCTGACGGAGAGACAGGAAAAGCAGGCAGCTCTATTTACCACACCAGTCTGCATCCATGTGCTCCTCAAACACACATCCCCCGACAATCACACCTCTGTTCTAAAGGAAAACCAAAACATCCTCAGGGGGAGCTGGGCACAGATGGGCGCCTGCCACCTCACAAATAAATGATTACACACAGTATGCTAGCATATTCAGTTTTAAAAGAGCCACACTAAGATGCAAAATATATACATATATAGCTACTGCATAATAACATTTCTGATTATAGTATCATGTGCATTCTTTGCATGTTTGAAGCTTTAATTGACAGTTAACTGTCATACATATTATTGGAAATAAGGGTTTATTTTTTTGGCACTAGTATAATATAAGCCTAACAATAGCTGAATTATACACATGGAAAGTTATTCCCTACAATTACATTAAAAATAACACATTTTATAAATATTTTTTACATATAAACCATGATTAGATGTTCTCTAATTACAAATTTTTGTATCTCAGTGATTCTTTTTGAGTTTGTTTTTACAGTAATGGGCCCTGTATATCTAAAGCTGTTTTTTTATGGGACTAGTGTAACCTGCGGACCTTTTGTGATTTGGAAATTGACCCCCATGTCTTTTTTCATTTGACATATTTGCACAGGATAAGCAAAGTCTGTTTTTTTTACTCAACTGGTATTATTCACTGGTTCAAAGATCAAGGGCAGGTTCATCATTTACAGATAGTTGTAGAGAGATGGGAGAACTGTTCCTTACTGTAATTGTCATGTGTTATCCGTCGCTCATCTTTTCAGACATTGTTTTCTGACAGATTTCAGATGGCTCATTCAGTGAAAGAGTGTCCTGAACCTCATTAATGTCCACCTGAAACTCTTAAAACATTCATGTATCACCACTAGCAAACCTTCTATAGGCTGAACAAATGCAAGTAGGAGGCAAAATGTTGCAAATTTCAACTAATTAAAGAGATGTTGATTCATATGGGCATAACACTATCACAGGGCCTGTTTGCCGAAATAGTGAAAGGAATTTGTGGTAGAATTTTTTTGTACTTTTTTACAGACATGGCTGATTTCCACGGGATTAAAATTGCAAGTGAATTGTAGAATTATTGTATTTTTTGCAGCTTCAAGTATATTCAGCTATTTCTGTCTCAAACTAACTTTTGATTCTAACTGATCAAAAAACAAATAATCATTGCAATAAAAGCATGTATTTTTATTAAGATTAAACGTTCGCATCATGTTTCAGAACAACAATCTTGAGCGAGCACTTGACTGGATCTTCACTCACCCTGAGGAGGAGGAGAGTGACACTCTGTCAGACATGGCCGACACAGAGCCCAACGACCACACCTTCTCCAATGCTAACTCTCACAGCGATTCCACACTGTCCCCAGACCGGGACACATCAGGCCCTCGAGTCAAAGACGGACCAGGACGTGAGTCAACCTAATGCACCAAGTCATTTATTGAAACTCTTTGTATATTCATTCATTCAGCCATTATTTGTTCATTTATTTCTTTAACCAGCTAATATTAATATTGTATCTGTCTATATGACCTTGGCTACAATAGAAACAGGTCATTAGACACCATTTTGTGGAGGTTCACTAATCAGAGCAGATATTTCAACTATTAATCAGCTGCATTTAAATGGAAACAGTCTGAGGCTCCAAACAAGCATCTAAGAGTATTTCCTGCTCCTGACCTTAATTTTCTGTGCGTTGTAAACTTGCGGTGGTTATTCAGCCTTTAGCTCTAATCATCATCTGAAGCACAGGGAACTCTGCTGATTCAGGGTCAAACCAGCTTTAGCACAGTGAAGATCAAATGTGCAAGGCTGTGTGTAAAAACGACAGACTAAATTCAGTCATAATGACCCCAAGTCTTATTATTTTGTGTTGCGTTGTTATTCTTATGTTAACGAAGTGTTAATGTGTTGATGTAAATATAAATATATTTATCAATATCTTTCTTTTTATGGGAAAAAACGCTTTTGATTTTAGACTTACAGATCATGTGTTGTAGTGTGCAGTTACTGATGATTTTTCTTTGTTTTCCTTCAGGTTATGAACTTTTTGCCTTCATCAGCCACATGGGAGCATCCACAATGTCAGGACATTATATTTGCCACATCAAGAAGGAGGGGAGGTGAGTACTTCTTTAGCCTCAGTGTGTTTCCATCATATCCAGATCCAGATAATGAGACACCTACACCCAACATGCCTAAATATAGGTTTATAACTTTCATCTCTGAAAATTCATGATATAGAGACATGGATTGTTATTAAAGTTAATGTTCTTAAGCATAAGTTCATAAGTTCATGAAGCAGTCATTATCAGACTGATGAGAAAAACTGAGCCAGTTTTGAAAGAAAGGACGCATTTCACTCTAAACAGAGATAATGTGTCCTCTGAGCAGCCACAGTACCCCCGCCCCCTGTGCTAAATGAACACGGCACCTCCCTCTCACCCCCAGCCAAACCCCCCACACCACATCTTCAACACAAATACAATAACCCTGAACTGGACTGGACTTGCATTTCTGCAGCACCCTTACCACACCACAGCCCCTTCCATAATCCCTCGAATAGTGTCCTTTAATGCTGTTTTTCTTGACAGGTGGGTTATTTACAACGACCACAAAGTGTGTTTGTCAGAAAGGCCTCCAAAGGACTTGGGTTACATCTACTTTTACCATCGACTGTCTAGTAGTTAAGGTACAGTACCCCATGCCCACCACAGCGCAACCTTTGAGCACCGTGGTCTTCGACCCAGAGACTGGAAGAAGACACTGGAACAGTGGAAGCAATGGAAACAACCTCTAAGACCAGCTACTCGCCTTACCACCGTGTCATTCAGAACAACCAGGAATACTGGTCAGGAAGGGAGAGCAATGTGCTTTTTGTGCATTTGTGCTATGTTATGCTTTAAATGTGTATTTCAATGTTTGTGTAAAAGAAAGAAAGGATGTTTTCCTTCAGTTTAGGTAAAGAGGGACATGTGCAATTACCACTACTGGAATGCTCTGTACACATCGTAATGCCATATATCAAATCTCACTGTTCCTTCAAAGGCCTTTCGCTACTGTGCCCATATTTTCAAAGTGGTACATTTTATAAATGTAGATTGAAATGGCAGTGCTTCACTGCCAGCCATGAAATACTCTGAAACTGCAAGAGCAAACAGCAAATTACTGTTATGCCTGTAGCTTTGAATTGAAGTCACAATGGAAATGAATGTTCCTCGTCCTCAGGAAATGGAGGGGACATAAAGAATTCAAATGGTTTGTTTGACACTGGACAAACTCAGCCACATAGGTACAAGTATGAGACTGAAGGAGAAGCACCAAGGAGGCACTGACTAGGTGGTAAATAGATGCTGTTGAATATACAGTGTTACTGGCTGAACAGTGGCTCTGACCTGCCCCACTTTAGCTCAGTAGTGACGTAAATAACTAAAGATTTATTTAGAGATCTTTGCAAGTTTGTTAGTTTTAATACAAACAGTCCTCACTGGCACAGCTATCAAAACACAACTATTTTTCTTTCCCTGAAAGCACTTTTGGCTAAAAAAAAAAAGTTCATATTTTGCACCTGATGCAATTTCTTCACCAGCTCTGAGCGTGTGAATCTTTTAGGTATCAGTACTGCTCAGAATATGAGTTGCTGAACTGGCTCTTTTTCTTTGAGATTCATCAGTGAGTGCACATGTACACTGAGTCATGTAATTCATTTCAATTATTTTTGCCCAAATGGCTGAATATTTACAGACCCTGCTAAGCTGCAGCTTCTCCACTTTGATTCCTTTATCACTTAGAGACAACTTTTAAAGTTAATGTCTCCCTTCAGACGGTGAATTTGATCTGCTGCCACATTTCACATGTAGGTGAATTCATTTATGCATCTCAAGTTCTCTTAAAGCAATATGCACTATTTAATCACATCTAGTGTCAATAACGCTGGCTTCACCGTGACCCGTGACACTGGTCCTCATGGTGCAGCGCTGAATGTACGACTCAACGGTGCTCAACTGAAAACCTCCACTTTAGCTTCAACCCTCAGAGATGACAATAGTGAAAGTACAACTCTTAAGTCACTGTAACCTCATTACTAACTGTGTAGTAAATAAAACCCTTCTACTCATATTCAGGATGATTCAGATACAAATGTAAATGTACTCGATTACACTGATGCTCCATAGTGATGGTGTGATTTTCATGATACATTCGATGACCTCGGCATGTGGTGCTGCATTTACAGGTGCACTTTTAAAGGGGAGCCCTGTTGACTGCAAATGGATTCTAAACATGGCCATCACTTGTAGATTTTTCAGGATTACTGTTCTGGGAGTCGAAGAGAGGACAGTTCATCAATCTCACTGTGTGTGGGTTCTCTCCAGCTACTCCGGCATCATCCCACTGTACAAAGATGTGCACCACAGTAGGTTAATTGGTCATGAATGGTTGTTCATCAGTGTGTGTCAGTCCTGTCATGAACTCCCAACATGTTCATGGTGAACCCTGCCTTCACCTGCTGGTTGCCGGGATAGACTCCGGCACTGTTGTGACCCTCTGGAGGACTAATAAGTTTGGAAAATGAATGAATGGGAAAAGTTCAAATAAGTTTTTGTTGTTATAGTAGTCTTTTAAAAATGTGTTTCAACTGTCTCAGGTAATGTGTCTCATATGTCACAGCCATATGGAGAACTGAAGCTTCCATTATAATACAGACATGGAACTGACTCAATAAAATAGTCATTAAAGTAAATAAAGTCATTTAGGTCTCAGCTAGAATTAGATGTTTCATAAAACAGAGAAAAAAAATGTATTTACATCTGTATTCATTGATTTTTATATTTGATTACTGAATAATAGCTTAAGAAAATACACCGGGAAATGAGAAAAAACTTTAGAAAAATTGTTATCTCACCGGCCGATTGGTCATGAGCTATTGTGTCTTTGTCATTGTTGTTGGTAGCAATTTCTTCAAACATCTCCTCTAGCGTTCTCCAGTGAAAGTACCACCCACTTCTATTGGGAGCTTGATCTGCATAAAGACCACAGAACTCTAACATAGAGACAGAACCTGCCAACTTCGCAAATTCAGTGGTATTGATTCTAATAGAGCATGACACGGACAAACAGGGACATTGGAACTATTTTTATTGATATATTTTTCTATTTCTGTTTATTTTCAAAATAATTATGTAATTTCTTCCTAAATTTCCTTATTTATTTCGTTGTCTTATTGCATTGAGTATTTCTGTCGTACGGTGGTCGTCTCCGTTCTCCTCACAGCTGTCAGACTGAAGACACATCTTGTTGTAGTTGACGTCTCCTCTACAGAACGAATAGATCAGGGTTCCCTTTTAATAGCAACACTGTGCCTCAACTTCACATCGAACACGTGCCGACCTCGACTCATCCAGACTCTATTTGATGAACTGCTGCAGTGTTTGTGGCCTATACACTGAGCATTTCCTGAGGTTATCTCTATGCAAGTCTCCTGTTTCTGCTGTTCTTCCTCTTAAAACTGAGTTTATCTTTTATTTCTGAAACCAAATGTTTTCCACTCTGACCCCGTCTTATCATCCACATCCTCTCAGTTTGTCATCAATAGTAAGTGATCCAACATGTTGTGAATGTTCTCAGAAACTCTGTGCAATTGATCTTGTATTTTGGCACCTTTTGTTTCCTTCCTCTGCTAATGACTGTTGCTTTGTTGTATGTTTTGTTGTTGTCCTGCTTTCCCTCCTCTTTCATTCTTTGTAGAAACATATAGTAGTGGTTCAGTTTGTCACTAAAAGGCTTCTACACTGTCAGCATGTGCACTAAACATTGACATTTAGTCATTTGGATTGTAAAACTACTTTTTTGTGAGTTTTATTCTCTTTTCATTTAACTAAATGTCAAAAAAGTTCTTCACCTGTTTTTACTCTGTTGCCTTTTTGCAAAACAAGTTTGTGCCAATTTCTTTAGTTTTCATGACATAGAAGGGATTATTTAAAGTTGACTTTTGTAATGTATGCATTTATCCAAATACAGCTTAGGTGGATGTGAATAGAGTCATGACAATATATTCTATGGTACTGTTTCCTTACTTTGTTTGGATAAATAAATAAATAATAAACAATGCTGATGTTGAGTCTTGACATCTTTAATAAATGAAGGTGAACGAATAAAAAAGACAGAGGAGCATAGAATATATAACAAGAGTTTATTTGAAAAGATTACTCTGATATAGTACGTCTGACAGGTGCTAACGCTGTCCTGGTGATTATACAGGAATAATATGCATTATAATATGTGCATTAATAAATGAATTACTGTATATAAAGGATATCATTTCTAAATTCAACCGTCAAAATATTTTATCCATATATGAATGAAGTATTGTTAAATAAACTCAAACAAATGGCCTTTGTACATGTTCAATTAAAGGAGTGAGGAAAGAAATGTACAGATGGAGGTACTGAGAGGCTTTGTGAACTCCAACATATCAAGACAGTTTTTCCAAACCGATTTTAACAACATGTAGAAAATATAGAAGATGTCAAATAGATACTGACAGAATATGTGATGAAACTATAAAAGTAGTATCAGTTATTTGCTTGAAGACAATGAGCTGCTTTAGCCTTACCTCCACAAAGCCATTTCTGTTTTGTTTTTTTTAACACCAGTGTAATGTTTCCTTCAGCCTGTGGAAATAGGGCAGAAACAGCGGTATGATTGGCTGTCCCTTTGGAGCAGTCAGCCAATTACCTTACTCAGCAGATGGAACATGAAAAAATGAGACGTGATCAACTTTGATAATCAGAACAATCAACAAAAGTAGGAAAGAACCTGAAAAATGTGAGAAAGAAAGAAAATGAAAGAAGGAAAGAAAGAAAGATGGACTTTGGATTGTGGAAAAAACAAACAAACAAATGAAAACATGAAGTCAAACTCCTGTGGTTATAGGAACTACCATGTTGCCTGTATAGAGGAGACACAACATGAGATGCAGCTAGCTGCATGATTAGTTCCTGACCATCTAATAATAATAAAACAACTGATGGTCAGAACAATTGGACCAATGATCACAAACATATGTATAAAATCTGAAACCATGTTAGGGAACAAGTTATTGGACTTTTGTTTTTAGTTTGATCAAAGTCCAACTGAATATTGAGGGGGACAAACTGACGTTAGCCACCAGGGGGGGATGAAGACACTTTGGTGTCACATTTGAAGTGCATGATGATGTCCATCTTTATGTACAGTCTATGATGACTGATGGTCAATAATACACGTAGAGAAACAAGTCCTACATCCAGAAAGTGTTCAGTAACAGTTTATGGATAGGTTGGAGTTTCTGCAAAGTCTTCACAGTACTTTCAGGAGTCATACTTAGAAAATGTTTACAGAACATTCCTAGAATTAGCCAGTTGTAGAAATGAATTCAAGCGTGTCCAAAGTATCATTATATTTTAAGTGAAGAGACTGTGTAATTTGTTACACTTGTTTCTCTGCTTTGCACGTCTCCTCACTGTATGAAGAAAAAGCATTTTGGGTAGAATGTATGCTGAATATATACACACTGTGCATCTAAGAAATATTGCAAGGAAACTTCATGATACATGTCACTGTATATGTTAGTGGGAAAGAAAGAAATCACTTCCATGTATTTCATGCATATGAAATGAAAAGAGCATTCTGAAAGAAAACGTCTAGCATGCGGTCAGCGTCAGTGTCTTCCTCAGGAGCATGCATTAAGCTAAGTCAGTTCACCTGAGAAGGTACAGTGGTATTTTCTACAAACACAGAACTGTTACCAGGCATCCTATATCAGTGCACGGCGGTATGATGTGCACAGTAGAATTTAAAGATATAGCCAGCGATTTAAAGGTTTCTTTTAAAAAAATAAGTTTTCATTTTCATCACAACTACAGTATCTAGAAATGCAAAAAGCAAAGGCCTACAGTCTCATACGAAAGTAGATTGGAGTCTGAAACTGAGAGTCTTCATGGGTTTGACTGAAATGTTTGTACAGACAGAGGTAAACTGAGCAAATGAAGTAGTACTGGCCTCAAGAATAAGTGGACGACCAATGGACAAGTCGTCCCCAACTAATGCGATGAAACAAACTCAGGGACGGAACTCAAAATGTGGCTCTGACCAACAGCGTTCACATATTCAGTGCAATGAACACAAAAGTGTAGACTGCAGGTGACCCCCCCCACACACACACACACACACACTAAAAAGTTGTCATATTCTGCCATTCAGTCATGAACCTGGGAAACCTGGGGTAGCGCTATGATGTCATTTTTCAATATGCAGGGAAGCAGATAGAAGTCAGTGTATGTTGTAAAATGATGATACACAGTAAATTTTGCTGTGTCAAATTAACACTAATAGAGTTGATTTTAACTTTATTCTAGAGTGTATTTGGTC
>JAPTMW010000019.1:38277592-38290291 GCA_029822955.1 Ostorhinchus angustatus | reverse complement strand
ACCAAGATAATTTTCTCTTATCCACTGGCAGATTTTTTGGTTTGAATTTTATTTTATTTTTTATTTCTTTATTTGCACATCAGAAACAGCAAAGAATAAAGAAACAAGACAGTTTACAAACATTAACATCATTGTGCAGGAGGGGATAGAAGCCAAAAAAGGCTTATGTAGATACCTCCCCGAAAATAAACAATACACAGAAAAAGAGGGGGGGAAAAAAACTTAATAAATGAATTAAGAAAAAATAAATAAATAATAATTAAGCAAAAAAGCTAAAAAAAAATCTGCCGATGGAACAAGTGAAAATTATCTCGATAAGATTTCTGAAATCAGATTTTCCAGATCTATTGTCTAAAATCAGTTCTTATATCTCACTGAAAAGTTCCTCTGTAGGTGATTCTGTCTTACTTTAAGTGTGATGAGATATTTGGACTAGAAATGAAGGAAATACGATTGGTAAGAATCATATTTTTTCAGTGCAAAAACATAAATGTCTGGAAATGTTAGAACATCTATGTGCGGTTTAAGAACCATCTACCGCTGAATACTGAATCCTCTGTGCAGTAATGCTGCACCTTCAGCGACGTGATCATGGTCCAAAGGACATGATAGTAAAAAAAAGCCTCAACAGACTGTGTCTAATGGACTTAGAATTTAGGTCTACCGACTGATATTTGTTTGAAATAACAGAATTGCAGAACTTTGTTCTGCTAAAACACTCATACTGACTGAATGAATGAGGAAATGAACCACGGTGTGTGTCTGAAAGTGGGCGGAGCCACAGAGAAACTCAGGGTTTCACTGACAAAAACCTGCTCCAGACCAGGTTAGATTCACAGAGTCTGTTACTGTGGTAACTGACCCAGAGTTTCAGTTACCTCCCTTTGTGAAATGGAAAACTCAGGGTTTTTCTCATTCCGGGGTCAACAAACCCAGAGTTTTCGTTGAACCCCCTTTGTGAAACGGACCCCTGGTCAGACTTTTAGCTTAGTTTTAAATATATGCACCTGTTTTATTTATCTGAAACAGTTGTATAATGTTTTCAACAACAAACAACATCAAAAGAAGAATTTCATTCTTGTGTATGCTTGAATGACAAAGTCTCTATGTCTATATGTATGTCTATGTCAAGCACGTCATGTTCATGTCATGTTCAACATCTGACAGAAAATAAATTATGTTTAAATCAAAAATAACTTTCTGATGTCTTCACAACTAACTTATAACAGAAAATTTAAGCTTGACAAAAATAGTGATTTGATTTACATCGTGTTACATATGGATATTGCTGATATGAAAAAAATTATCGTGATATGATTTTAATCCATATCGCCCAGCCCTACTTAGGAGTTTCAGGTTGTTTAATGGGTCATGTGTTCACCCATTAAAGCTTTTGTCCATCCTGTCATGTTGTTGTGCACCCTGCTACCTTCATGTTTTCTGAAAATAAACTAAATATTTAAAAAATTTTGCTAAATTTTTTGTGAGATTTCTCTATAGACACATGAGGGCCAGATACTATAGCTTAAAAGTTTTGCCATGTAGCTCAGTTGTTAGATATTTTTCGAAAAAAGAAAATATAACTATTATAGATTTTATAGGAAAACACCCTTTTTGCCGTGACATAATTATTTAAATGATTTTCCCATTAACTAATATATACTATTGAGAAAGGGATCAAATATCTTTATGAAAATATACATTTTATAACTGCTTTGCAATGAAAATGATTTTTTTTTTTACATGAATTTGTTGGTGACAGGGTGGACATATTTTGTGGTCTTTACTGTACTTCTTCTGTACTTTGTCTGCTTGTAAAAAAGTATTTTAAATGTGGGAGCTTGACCAACATGCATTTCTAACAGCAGGGATGTCAAACTCATTTTAGTTCAGGGGCCACATTCAGCCCAGTATGATCTCAAGTGGGCCAGACCATTAAAATAATAAAAATGAAAAAGTAAAATTACATTTATATTATCCTTTTAAAAATGTGAATAACATGAACAACCTGAAATCTCTTAAGACAAATAAATGCAATTTTAACAATATTCTGCTTCAGTTTATCATTTACACATGTACATCACAACTTACAAATACACAAAACATTTAATAAAAGGCAGAATATTGGTTAAAAAAAGGCAGTTATTTTTCTCAAGACATTTCAGTTCATATTTGTTCAGGTTAATCACATTTTTTGTGAAAGGATAGTTTATAAATGTAAATATCTTCATATAATTTTACTTGGTTTACACTAAAACAAAGAAAACTGTGGAGTTGTCATTATTTATAACACATTTCCACTCTAGAATGATTTCATCATAATAACTTATGACAGTATTTTTACTGGTCTGATCCTCTTTAGGTCACATTGATCTGTACGTGCAACCTGAACTACAATAATTTTGACACCCTGGATGAGAATGTGAATAAGTGAATATCTTCAGTGTAATTTTTGCATTACACAAAGTCATCCTGGTTTTGGCCTGTGGGCCATATGTTTGGAAGCTTTTGCCTACAGTCTACTAAACACATTGAACATAAAGTTAAGCAGAAAATCTTAATGGTTTTTTGGGACATTTTGAAGTCTGAACGGCACCCTATAGTGATACTGACCCCTATGGAAACAGTGACGTCAACTTACAAACATCATATGGATATAATGACATAATTCCAAAATGGGATTGAATTGAATAGAAATTAGCTCTAGAGGCCAAAACTGGTTTGTGGCTGCAAAAAAATAATTTTTTTCCTGTAAAGTTAGGGGTGTATGGGGGTTGACTATCTTCTGGAGCAGACTCAGATTCCTGGAGTGAGTGTACAGACATTATGGAAAGAGCAAGTTCAATGTTTAGTGAACATTTTGTATATCCAGTATGTTCCACGTTTAATATTTTATCTTCTTACTTCAGTCAGACTTAGAGCAGTTAACTTGAGACACAACCTTTGAAGGAAACCAAGCATATGAATAGGGTTTACTTATCCACTTTACCCAGGGGGCTTACATTACAAAAAGTCTCATTATTTACCAGTGACACAGAGCAGGCTTGAAAAAAAAACTCTCGTCATCTGCTGAGCAGGTCTGGCCTGGCCTTTTAATGTTAATGAGCTACCCACTGCTCTGCTTCGTATGCGTAGGCCAAATCCTTGGTCAGCGAGACAAAAATAAAAGCCTGGAGTCCTGATAATGTCACTCACCGAGGAATAAAATACATTTCACTGGACAAACTGCTACGAGTGCATTTGGACAGAGGATACAGTTGCCCTCTACATGAATGTCTGAGATAACACACAGAACAAGTACGTCTGGGCAGGACTTTGTACAGATGGTTACCACAGAGGTTGGATGCAGTGGTGAATGTACAACTTATGAATTTGTCTCTGGTAGTTTTTTCCTGGCAATAAACTTTGGGTATTTCTATACCTACAGTACATGATTGATTTAGCCTGAGCCTGGAAATCTGAATGGTCTGTACATTTCACCTTATTTTAAAGAGGATTACTAGAAAATTGCGACGTAGAAATACACAAGTAAAATTCATCTGCTTGCAGTTATTTTGATTTATCTGAAATATGGGAAAATCCTTGCAAGTTGAAGTCAACATGTACTATCAGGGGCTTCATGTTTACTCTAAAAATCAGATTAATGTTTCCTATAAGAAATTCAGAATCCAGATTAAAATAGGAATGGCCTATTAGACAAGTAGTTTTCCTTACAAAATTATTGACCTAGCTACAGCTTACTTTTTTTTTCTTTTTTTTTTACACTTGCGAGATTTTACATGTAAATACATAAAAACCAATAAAAAAAATATCTGGGGTTATATAACCTACAAATCTTACACCTAATTTTCTTCATTCTGAGCAAGACTATTTTTTTTCTTTTTTTTTTTTTTTGAAAGGATCCTTTTATGTCACAAAACACAAAGACATGTTCTCCAAACTCTTTTAAAAGTCTCTTGCATTTGTCTAGTTGAAAATGAAGCTTGTCCATGTACTGACAAAAAAAAACCTTTTTCATATGAACTACAAGCAAACAGTATTGCTCAACACCAAAGGAAAAAACGTCTTTTTCAGATTTAGGTTCAGACTCATTTTACAATCTGTAACAATTACAAATGGTACAATGAAGACACCTCTGACTTGTACAATGCCACTGTTCCTCTTCTGGTTACAAGCTGGTTAGTGTTTGATTCAACGGGATATGCAATACGGCTAATGTTCTAAGCCAATGGTTCTCAAACTTTTTACAGTTGTGTACCCCCTGGAGTATATTTTTTTAGCCACGCACCCCGAACTCTTGCTTCAGCATTTTTGATTGAAAAAAATTAGGCAAAATCTGTCCCAGTGCTAAAGGTGTCTGTTTATATTTTCAAAACTTTATAAACAAACAATATAACATATAACAATATATATCAGAGTCTGGTTATATGTATATATATATGTATGCAATCTAAAAAATATATAAAATGAAAAGTGCCCTCTTTCATAGATAAGAAAAATTTATAAATAGGTCATTAATTAATAAATTAACCTTTCATCAACAAAAAATAATTACTTACTCAAATAAACTCATTTTGAATAATATGAAATAGAAATGTTCTCAAAATGTTACCAAAGCTTAAATAAGATAATTGGCAATAAAACTATTATGTATTTATTGTGTTTTATATTTCAGCATTATTTCTCATTGCTTACTTTGTATTCAGTGCATGATGACTTACTAAATGTATTTTTCTGAAAAAAATTTCAAGTACCTGCTGGGCTTCTTTTAAGTACCCCTGTGGGTACGCATACCCCACTTTGGGAACTCCTATTCTAAGCTTACATGTGGAAAACACACCCCTTTTCTCTTCTACTCTCCACTTTTCCAAGCTTAGTCAAGCAGAAGAGTCATTTCTAACAGAATTTGAACAGCAACCGATAATTATAGCCTTCAATAACATAGCTTACCCCCTACCAGTCTGAAAACACCTGTAAGCAGCCAAAACCTCCCATCACAGGGTGAAAATAGTACCAGTGGTTGGATGCAGACTTAATACAGGCTCCTCATTGCTCAATATGTGCATGTGAACAGTATTTTGTAGAATCTGCATTTAAATTTTATTGATTCATCAACTTTTCCACATAAGTCATACCATATCACAAAAGACTGCCTTGTTGACTTTACTTGTTCTCTCCCCTGCCATAAAAAACAGGTACATACAAGTTCATGTTCCTCTTGGTGCTGATAAATGTGCTATATGCTAATGCTAAATACTGTGTGTCTTAGAATGGGTAAAATGGACAGCCTGAATTTCCCTACAGAGTTAACGTTTTACTTTTTATAAGGATAAACATTAAGCTCCAAAGTAGACGTTTAATGGTTACAAGTTCAAAACTGAACTAGGTTAAGTTGGCCTCCTAAAACTGAGCTTCTTTCCATTCTTTAACATCTACCAATGTAATTTTTTGGTTTTGAAACCTTCTACACACTCTTTGTCACTCTCATTTAAAGCTTTGCTGCTCCACTGGGGAAGTGGAGTGGAAGTTGTTTAACGGGTAAAAAAGCAATATTCATTTACTTTTCCCTTTTTCCCAGCTGGCCTGTGGATTAACTCCACCGACCTTTTGATCAGTAGCTCACATTCTTGATTTCCAAGCAAGTGCACTGACTCTGCAACCTCCTGCTAAGCCTCAGACGAATATTCTCCAAGATGAAAACGCAAACCTTTTCTTCATTGCTGTCTGAAGCAAACAAAAGCCACACAGTCACCTTCATCTCATCTTCATTAGCGCTGTGGGAGTGATCGTCTGTGACCCACGTCAAAACACTGGTCCCTAGAGTCACATAAGCGTTTGCTGCAGCTGTTATACTTGCTCTAATCTTTTCTTTTCTTTTGTCACCAGCTGAGATCAGTTGATGGTGTCCTCATGGGACTAGGACACAGTTACCTTCTCAGAAAATATTTCATCACCCGCTTTGCAAATGAATTTGAAGCTGAGCTCTTTGTCTTGAACTACTGCCATTTTTCCCCTCTTTTCAAGGATCCTAATGTGTAAAGTAGGCCTGGGCGATAAATAGAAAATTTACCGTTACCAATATTTACCGTTACCAACATTTACTATGATATACCAAAGTCATTTTGCCCATGTCGGTAAATTCGGTATTTTAATAAAAAACAAAAAAAAGTCTGTTTTGTCTATTTTGACTGTGTGTGCTGGTACGTTATGTTCATTCCCCTTTAAGACGCTGTGCAATGTGTAGTCATGTGACTCCACCCATCCAGTCTGAACAAGAAGGGAAACAGACGATGAGGAAATGGCTGATGGTTCAAATAAAGAAGCGGCTAACACAACCGTAGACGAAGTAACATTAGTTGAAGTTGATCCTGTTGTGCTTGTTCCAAAAAAGAAATTTGACATCTGTCGTTTGGAAATATTTTGGGTTCCACAAAGATGATGTTGAGCAAAAGGACACGAAATGTAAAGTGTCACAGATCAGCTGATGTCGCTTAGCAACCGGGTTTTGCCGTGGCGCTACCACCACACCAAACATTTCTTACAAAACAATTATCACTGTCGCATTAGACTTATATATATATATCTTCGGGAGGGGGGCGGGACAGACTGTACTGCCCCGTTACCCCATAGTATTATAAGTAGGACAGAAAGTGATTGGTTACTGACTGAAATGCACGCGCGTGCCCCCCCATTTATTGTACATTTATCGTTATCGAGGTAAAACTGCCCAATTTATCATGATATTGAGTTGAGATCATATCGCTCAGCCATAGTGTAAAGGCATAAACACTATTTATCACCAATGCATGCTTTGTACAAATCAATATTTTTGAGCCTAATTTCTTGCCTGGTCTCTCTGCAGGCCCTAATTTTCTTACATTTGGCTTCTTAACTTAATTGAATGAAATAGCAGAAAGGCTGTGTTCTGATTAAATGTTCTCTCTTCCACTTCTACCTCCATTTCTTTGTAACCATGACTGAGCATGCATATGCACAGCTACTTATATGGCATTTATCCGATTGTGGGATTGGACTTTGGCTTTTGAGTAGAAGCAGCTGACCAATGCATCAGAGCTCCTCTAGAGTAAAGGCTGACACTTGGGCTGCTTGATTGAGGTTGTGTGACACTGTTTCAAATCGATCCTTCATGCTCAGCCGTTTGTCCAAGAGCACCTTAGAATCTCATTGCATACCTTCCCCTCCGGCTGAGCATTTATCTGAACTTTGTAATTCTCGAGGCTTCTACAAGATATGACATCACTACTAAGTTTGGGAAGGGATCCCCAGGCAGGCTGCTC
The DNA here is from genome assembly GCA_029822955.1 of Ostorhinchus angustatus. NCBI lineage: Eukaryota > Metazoa > Chordata > Actinopteri > Kurtiformes > Apogonidae > Ostorhinchus > Ostorhinchus angustatus. Next base: position 38,282,993 of record JAPTMW010000019.1, on the reverse strand, counting down.
CACTCCTCTGCAGCATCTCCTCTCACTTTCTCATCGTCATTGTGTCTCTGCTTTATTATTTATTGGCCATTACACATAGCTTGGTGTGCAGCCTCCTGTAGCCCTTGGAAAAGCTGCAGTAACTCAATATGACAGGGCTCACTCCTATTTTCATGAAGGGAGGTTAGATTGGTTTTATTGCAAGTAAAAATACACAACTTTTCTGCTATATAATCCAATGCAGTGCAGTAACCTTTTGTAAACAAAGGTATCTGTTGTTGGGCCACAGTGGTCTAACCTTTCATAAGACATAATCTCAGGCTGAGACAGATTTTGCAAATGTTTAGAGCTTAGCCCAAGGACATGCTCGCCTAGTTAGAATTTTTTTGTCCCTATTTTTGGCAACTATATGATATAACTATATTTAAATGTTGGAGATAAATAAATGAAATACTAAATCAAACTTGGGTATTTGAAGTAGTTATTGGTAGCTATACTAGTAACAGCAGTTCTAGTTTTTAACAGTTCAAGTTCAGTTTACTGTGCACCCCCCACCTTCCTTTGACACTTTCTCTTAAACCCTTTAACTGGTCATGTCAGACGTCCATCCTCCAGAATTGGGGTCTACTTCAGGTTTTTACCTGTTAAAGGTCATTTTACTGTCACCAAGTGTTTGCTCCTGGAGGATTCTATTGGTGTCTGTGAATTGGCTTAAGAGTCAGGGTTAGACCAGCCCTAAATGTAAAGTGTGGTGTGGTGCTATATAAATAAAATTTGAATGATTGATCAATAAAACAGCAGTAAAAATTCGGACAGGCTTCGCAGTCATAATTATTTGAAATTTTGACGGTTCACTAAGTGTGTTACAAAATTACCACTTAATGTGCAAAAATGTATGTCCAGTGTATCAGCGGTTTTACCAGATCAGTGACGGTTCGGTATTTGCTGTATTTCCTTGACATGTCAAGTGAATTTGAAGACAATTCTTTTGAAAACTCATGTCACAAAATCAAATAGTGAATTCCAATAATAGTGCGATAATTTAAAGATAGAAACAGGTAGAAAACAGATTGAGACATTACACTAATAATTGATTTGGTCCCTCTTTCACTCACTCTTCGACCTCTCACCTAATTCCTGTTCCCACTTCTGGATACCTGATTCACCTCACCTGTGAGCACAACTGCAGCTCATCAGGGGAGGTGTATATAGTCTCTGCACTTTCCTTCAGTCTCTGCCAGATTGTTCTTCAGTGTTTGTAAGACTTTCCAGCATTTATGCTGCTTGTTGCACTGTTTGATGCAACCTGTTTTGTTCTCTGTAGTCCTGCCTGACCTCGTATGCCATCCAAACCCTGGTAATACCCTGTCTGCCCAGGTTGTTTTTTTTAATAACATATTTTTTATTGAACACTGGAAAAATGTACAACACTATAGAAAAAACCCTGGTTCAGTTTTGACCTTCACTCATCCCTCACTCTTCCCCTGCATTCCCCTGGACAGCTGTTCACTGGTTGTGAGCGTCGCCCTGCACGTGGCATGGATCTGTTACACCAACCCGGTGCATCTCCAAGTGCTAGTGCTGCTAGACTCACCAGGTGGAAGAACTGTTTTGGACTCAATTCACCTTTACCTTGTGGCATTAATAAAGACTGTGTTAAATTGAGGTCTGCTTTTGGGTCCTATCTGTCCTGGTTTTCATTTCTAACAAAAAAAGTTTGGATTTACTGATTTAGTCTGTTTAGTATTTTGTAACCAACCCAGTGGCTGCCAGCACTATTATGACTGTACAACACTCCTACTTCCTGTTGGAGCTGAGGTCCTTTTCCCTTGTGTAAAACTGGCAATATTGACACTGGACTCTCATATCATTTAAACATATAAAAATGATGAATACCATGTTCACATAACTGTAATAAGATGACAGTAAATATATCAGGACCTGACCTCCAAAAGGAGGATAACTTCATTATCTGTGATGTTCACTGAATTCACATCAAAATGTTCCAAAATAAATTCACTTTTTTTGATCTGTTATAGCATGTGTTTGAGTTGTGACTTCCAGTACAAAATCAAAAGTCAGTCAGGTTTAGGTGCTGGGTAAAAATCCTCCCTTAAGACAGTTTACTTTTTTCCCACTATGCATGTTCTCATATTTTGGGCCTGTATCATTGCAGCATTTAGACCTTTAAAGAAAGGCCTCAGATTACTCTTACTGATGTGTGGTTACTGCATAGAAGTGCTGTTCATAGTCCGAAAGAGGGAAAATTATGAGGCTGAAGTTTTTTTCACACCTAATACAAAACAGTTATAACATCACAACTCATTAAAATGTACTAATTCTCATCTCACCCACACCATCTCGTCAGTGGATCAAATAGTAATGTAATGCACAGTGACATTAAGGAGAGAATAGTGCTGCTTTGAAACAAAACCTTTATGTGGTTCCCCACGCGGTCATCATGCCAAAACCTATCCAGATCCCAATAGCTCAAGAATGTTAGGCATTTTTCACAAGCAGAGTGTGGTCCATAATAGATTCAACCATATTGATTACTGTGACTTCACCTCCCCCTATGATACCTGATATGTTTGGCTGTAAAAATGTTAAATGCTATCCTATTAAGCGGTGGAAAGTTGCCATTCTTTTGTAGGTCAACCACACAGTGAACCTGACTGCAAATGTGACATGGGCTGTTTTAGTATCAAGCAGCATCACAGAGGCAAATACACTGCAGGCATCACAATCATTGGACAAACGGTCAAAAGACAGTCAGGGAGTCAAAGAGAATCACCCCTTCAGGGCTTCAGGTGGGTGTTCAGATTGAATGAAAAATTATCAAGTTAAAATTACTTGATGTAACTCGATTATGTAACTTTCAGCCAAGAAATAAGAAATTAGCTAAACCAGTACAGTATTAAAAATTAACATACACATGAATGCTGAAGGAAAATCAATCCAAATTAATAATAAAACAATGACAGAAACCTTTTGACTACCCATTGAATATGGATAACACTTGGATACTGTAACTAATAAGGTTTTGGATGCACAACTTTTATTTGCAGTGGAGTATTTTTTCTGTGTATTAGTACTTTTACTGAAGGAAATGATCTGAACACTCCTAATTCCTCTGTATTTGTGTATGTGGCTCAGTTCAGGACTGTGACTAGTTCAAACAAAATCTGATATTTTAAAATATGTGAACAGAGAAAAAATAAGATGAGCAGTAAATTACAATGGAAAGGCAGCGGTGGTGGCAGCAGCAGTGGGGGAGGGCAGGGGTTGGTCAGTTTCCGTCCTACTCATAATACTATGGGGGTACGGGCGGTGTGCCCTGTACCGCCTGTGGCAGTGAAAGTGAAACTTAATTCTCATTTATTGTTTGTCTACCTCCTGAAGCTTCACAAACTTTCATTTGAGGGGCAGGATGTTTGTCCTGGCCTATTATATATTATACTAATGTATAATAAGCCAAATGCGATGGTGATGATTTTTTTAAATGAAATGCATGGTGTGGTGGCAAGGATTTTGCTGTGGTGCAGCGCCACAGCAAAACCTTAGCAGAAGGAACACTGTTGAAGATATATGGGGCTATGTAAATGAAGATCTTTCTGAAAATGGTCACATGTGCACAAGGTTTTTTTGAAAACAGAGAGGGGGAAATATGTTTTCCAAAATACCCGGCTACGAATAAAGGTAGCCTAAGACTGGCATTGTGAATGTAGCTTTATTCTCCAGATGTTGCCTAGATGGTTAATGTGTGAAACTGCTTCATATATCCACAAAACCCAAATGATCTGGACAAGGCAGTGCAGTGAGTAAACAAAGTTTTGCCCTTTAATGCAGATGAACCAGCTCAGTCTTGTAAAAGTCCACTGTGAGGATGGCTCTGTGTTGACAGCTGATAGATGTGAGATGTATTAAGTAGCGTTCTCCTTACCTCAACGGCAGCCTTGGCTCGCTCAAACTCTTCCTCCAGGGACTGATGTCTAGACAGGAGGGCACTGCCCCACCGCTGCTCCTTTGTAAGGCGAGCCTGTCACGCACACACACACATTTCATCATATATACATAAATGCTCAAACACAAATCATATTTCACACAACACTTAACACTCACACACACCAACATAGCACACACACACACACACACACACACCTTCAGCCAGGGGGAACAGGGAGAGTGTGCAGGTTCGGCTGTCTCTGCTTTCTCAGGGATGAGTAAATATCCATGCCTCAACAAAGCCTCTAACATGCTTATGGAGGCTGGCGGACTCACTACTGTCAGCTTCTCACTCGCCCTCTTAGCTCAGCCCCACACCACAATGCCTTTGTACTCATCCAGCCCCTCTCAGGTTCACCTGCTCACCTCCGTGCACCTCCACATGCAATATCAAACTCTGCAAAGTGCTGACAGACTTCAGGTACACACTAGGAAACAAAGCCTTGTTCAGCATGTGAAATTAAATCAACCAATTACACATATGTGGTTTTGAATTATGGCAGTGTGGAGAGAGTTACATGATTTTGGGTTACACCTACACATTTAACTGAGGGGTAAATGATTTTCAAATAACCTTTCACACTTAGATGTGATGTGGCACTAGATTTACTGTACATAACTGTATGTATCCCAGGGCCAGCAAATCCATTCCAGAGACTGAGCACTGCTCTTTGTGTGTGGAGGCTTCCCCCAGCGAGGGCTGCTCGGCAGTCAGGCCAGCCATTACCTGTAACAATTCCCATCTCTGCAGCCTGGCATTATGCAAGATTAATTGAGGTTACTTAAGCTCTGTATTAATGGACTCGGAAGAAAATGCTTCCTCCATTTCTTTTAGATAACCACTTTTTTTTTTCTATGAGAACAAAATGCATGCAGTGTTATAGATGTTTGTTGCATCTGTCTTTGGATGGTGCAGTGTAGAATGCAGTGTGTGGTAAGACTATACAAGGAAAAATCCACCCAAAACACAGTTCTAATGGCTAAAGGTCAACAACATAACCATGTATCTTTTAATTTAGTCATAGATTGATGTAAGATATTTTTAGGGATTTTTAAAAAAATTAACAGTAAAGTTTGTATCGTGGTGCCCGTTTCAAAAACTAGTGAGATGTAGTGCATTTCCATCATTATGGAAGTTTTCCATTTCGGTTTATGAACCTAATTTTATCTTGACTAAAGATAAATTAGCTCAGATCCAGGGACATTAGTTCAGAGGCACGAATACAGAGTAAAAAAAACGAAAATCAAGTGAAGATGGATGTAATAATCACAACAGAATACTTTAATAATCCCACAGGGAAATTATTGGGTGTTACAGTTGCCTCATTCCAGTATAATAAAAAATAGCAGAAAAGAAATGATCAACACAACAGAAAAAATTACATATACACATACACATCTCTCTCTCTGTCTCTCT
>JAPTMW010000019.1:37425084-37438824 GCA_029822955.1 Ostorhinchus angustatus | reverse complement strand
AACTGCCATGAATGTAGACACATGGACTCAGGACAACTATGGAAATCTGTTGTCACATAAGTCCAACACTCCTGGGATGAGTTTGCAGTTCAAGATATCAAAGAAGATGAAGGTCTTTCTCCTCATCTTCCACACTGTTGTCAGTGACAGGTGCTAAAGTAGCATCTGTGATGGTCTGGGGCTGCATCGGTATCTACATGACTGACCTTCACATGTTTGAAGGAATCATTGATTGGGAATTGTGGATTGAATTTTACTGAGACATGTGCAGTCACCAAGTCCACATGTTTTCACAGAAGATAGTGTCTCATTCTGCACGAGTTTCAACAGCTTAACTTCATAGTCAGAGTGCTGGTGCAGGACTGTCTTGTCTACAGTCCACATGTCCTATCTCCTGTCTCCTATTGAAAATGAATGGACATCATGAAGGGAACAATCAGACAACTGCCATTATGCACTGTTGAACCAAACATTTATATTTACAAAATATTACCAAGTTGAGCAGTGAAAGTATTGAATCATCCTTTGTACTTTTGTCTACAGAATGAACAAATCACAGATATTTCTTTCACTTATGAAACTTTTTTGGAAATTGACTCTGTAGTTTGGAAAACCAGACCCTTGAGTACTGGCCTGAAACCTTTTTGTTTGATTACTGTAGAAACAGTGTGTCATATGCAGTATTGGGAGTAACGCATTACAAAAGGAACGCATTATAGTAACTGATTACTTTTTGCTGTAACGCAGTAGTGTAAGGTGTTACTAATGAATTTTCAGTAATATTTTATGCGGTACATGTTCAATAGCACTTTTGTTACAACACACTTTGTGCCCATAATTTAACTGCTCAAATGAAAAAAAAAAACAGCAAGACAGCGAGACCTTAACAAGATCATTAAGTTTGAGTTTGTCAGAGATAAGGACAAAAAGAACGTAATAGTCAAATGTAACCTTTATCCAAAACCAAAAGAATGAACAACATCAATAAATAGAGCTAGCAATTAAAAAAAAACATCTGGAACGGTGCCATGGGACCGAAGAGAAAGAAAACAGAAGACGACTATGAGAAGCCAAAGCAACAGAAATTCAGTTTGACTATCATCCTTTCTTGCATTGCATTGAGCCTTCACTTTGCCAATTATACACTACAGTGGTACCTTGACTTACGAGTGCCTCAACTTATATGTTTTTTCAGTTACAAGCTGGTGCTTAGTCAATTTTTACCCCACCCCCCAAAGGGAGGCAAGGGGTATTGTTTTTGGTTCGGTTTGTTTGTCTGTTTCTTTGTTAATTCTTTAGACTATTGGTTGAATTCATTCCAAATTGGGTTTATAGATTTCCAGTGACCCAGAATAGAGCTCATTACATTTTGCAAAAATTAGGTCAAAGTTCATATTTTTTAGGAATTTTGAAATCCTTTTTCCCCCATTTACATATGAAATTGTGAAATTTCAAATGTCTATAAAAACATCAATTTTGTCTCAATTGTACTTCAAACTTGGCACATATATAGAGGCAATTCATATGCCAACATCAGCACACACATAGACATGATGACATTAGCTGGATCGATGCCAAAATAAGCTGCAATACGTGTGAGGAGCGGGGTTTGTGGTGCCTGGCACCACTTGTTTGCTTTGAGTTGCCAAAATCTGAGTTACAAGCGAGCCTCAGATTCAGCTTTAGCTAGTTGACACACCATCTGCTCAGCATCCCACATTTCACTTGTTCACTTCACTTGGTTACCTCACTGTGGAGCATCTCTGTTGTGCTGTGCTTGCATTTTGTGCTTTTTGTACAGTTATTTTGCCAAATTTATTTTTCCCTTACAATGAATCCAACCTCTTTTCACCTCTTCCAGACACGTTCCAAAGCGTTTCAGTACCTCCCCTCTGGACAGCAACTGGAGTTTGCTGTGCAGCAGGAGATAATGTCTGTAATAACTAATATCACCATAATCTCAAATTTAGAATTCCATTTAAAAAACGAATGAACTGTTCATCCATCCATCCATCCATACATACATACATACATCCATCCATCTGTTTTCCTTCGCTTATCCGGGTCTGGGTTAAGGGCATCAGCCTGAGCAGAGAAGCCCAGACCTCCCTCTCCCCGGCCACCTCCTCTACTTCCTGTGGTCATTGGGGTTCCACAAAACAATGTGAAACTATGGATCGTTTCACAGAGGAAGTTTATTCACCATTACATGATGAACACAGACAGCATCTTCATCTCTGAATCCTAACGTGTCATTTGTGACAGTCTTTCTTCTGCTCATTACAGGATTGTTTACACTAGTGTGTTTATGTAAATATCAGGATAAGACTGAAGCCCAGACAGACTTACTGACACCCCTGCTAAGAAACAGCCTTGACGAGCAAAGCCCACAGCTTGCATGAAAATAAGTGTGTACAAAGGTCACATGTAATATGGCCAAGTAATGACATTTATAAGAGACACATTAAAAATACAGATCCACATTCCTCCGGGAAGGCGTTCCCAGACCAGCCGAGAGATGTAATCCCTCCAGCGTGTACTGGGTCTGCCCCAGGGTCTCCTCCCGGTTGGACAAGCCTGGAACGCCTCACCAGGCAAGTGTCCAGGAGGCATCTGGACCACATGAACCACCTCAGCTGGCTTCTCTCAGTGTGGCTTTATTCTGAGCCCCTCCAGGACGGCTGAACTCCTCACCCTATCTCTAAGGGACAAGCCAGCCACCCTACCAAGAAAATGAATATCCCCCACTTGTATCTGTGATTTTGTCCTTTTGGTCACTACCTAGCTCATGACCAGCAGCAGTTTTGTGGATGCTGTACAGCTCTGTTGTGGTAAAGGAGCTGAACCAAAAGGTAAAGCTCTCGATTTACCAGTCAATCTACGTTCTTACCCTCACCTATGGTCACTAATGAACTAAAATAAAATACGTTTAAATTAAATACTCATATTAATTTTGCAAAGCCACAGAGAGCAGCAGAGCTTTGAGAGAGCCACATGCATCTCCAGAGCCCAGTAGGATATATAAAAATGGGGTGGAGAGGAGGAATCTGTCAGTACTCTTCAAGACACCGCGGTGAACAGAAACATGGAGGCTCTGGCACCAGAATACCTACTAGTTGTTTCCTAACATTTGTCTTTTTATTGGCTGTGGCACGGACCTCATGCTGAGCTTTCATTGGTATACAATATCAATAAGTTAGGTGGGAAATTGGGGTGGTTTTGTGGGGGCTGGAGCGGATTAATGGCATTTCACTTCATTTCAAAGGAGAAAACTGATTTGACATATGAGCAAATTGAGTTACGAGCTCGGCCAAGGAATGAATTAAACTCGTGTGTCACTGTATATCAGTAGTACCTGGATAGTCCACAGGCATTATGCTGTACCATATCGCCCTCTACTGGATGTAAAATGCTGTGACGTCCATTTTGTCATTTTAGAACATTAACCCATGACCTTTTCTCTATATTTAACTTTTATTTTATCTATTTTTTATTTTATCTATCTATTTTTATCTTTTATCTATTTATTTCCATATTATTCTCTTTATTTTGCATTTTGAAGTGAAAATCAGGTATTTTCCTATATTTAATTTACTGATCATGTAGATAAAGCTAAGATTAAAGTTAAGGGTCATTATATCCAAAACAGAAAACTGAGTACTAATGTATCATTAACTGAACATAAACCAAATCTCTCCATCCTCTGTCGCTGATCCAACTCCATGGCTTTTACTGGCTAAATGGGTCATATCTGATAATGAAAAGATGACAAACTGCATTTTATATTAATTATTTACATGTATATAATCTGTAAGATATAGTTTGGAGGTAACTTACGCAACCCTGGTCTTATCTGAGATCTCATCCGTGTCTTGCAGGGGCAGACCTACTGCAGCTGAGAGTCTTCATAACCCGTGGTTGCGTGCCCATCGTACTCCACACAAAGCCAGGGCCTCTAAGGTGTGCTTTTCCACCGACAAGCTTAAAGCTTACCTGAGTCAGAAGGAGGAGAAACGAGACCAGGTCCGCACCAAGCTCCAGGGTCCCTTCTTCCCATAATGCAACAGCAGGAAAAGGAGGGCATTTGTTCATTAGCAGTTTAAATGTCTAACGATATCATGTCTGTTTTTTCTCCCTGTATGACTTTTTGTGTTACAAAATGTGATGCGTCTTAAAATGGTTTTAAAGTGTAGTTCTGCATTAAGGATGTGTATGTGAGTGCTTTGGTCTATACTGAAACATATCAGGGATAAGGTTAGTCTAAACAGTGAGTGCACAGTGTTGCAGGAGCTGTAAAGCTTTTTTTGACAACTGTTTGTTTCTGCTTGTCTGTTGGTGTCAAACAGATGCACCATGTGGCCTTAAAGTGAACATGTTCTTTGTGCTGCTTACGGAGATCACGTCTATTTATGAGTGATATATACAATGTACATGTTGTGCCTTAAGGATGGAATGTATACACGGAGAAATGGCTTAGATTTATAGGTTTTATTGCTTTGTCAGTTATATCAGATCAGACCCCAAACTGATTGATAAGACTGAAAAATGAATTAAATATAACAGAAGTAATTTGTTGTCCTCATTCTTTATCCGGTCTCAATTGCGTAGAAACACACAAGCACCACTAAATCTACCACAAATCCACATTTCCCTAGTCTGAAAAAAATCTTTCAATTCCCTTCATGTCCATCCTTTTCAAACTGTTTTTCACTGAATAGTAAACTGCACTGAGTCCCTGAACAAAATGGATGGTAACAACAAAAAAATTAACTCCCCCCACTCAGAAGACAGTTTATTTCAGGTGTGCTGGCAGTCAGTGAAGATTCACCAGCATTATGAGTGATGGATCTTCAGCCCAGAAGCAGAAGGACTGGGGCACTTCTTCCTGTTTATGACTTTGCCTCCTGAACCTTTTTAATTTCCTGCAGAAAGAAACACAAGGTTTATGTTCCCATTGTATGAGTTTATCTAATTAAGAAGCAAATATGCACTGTATTAGAGTGAGCAGTAGGAATGAAAATGAAATAGTGTTTGGTTGTGCTTACTTCATTGAGGATGTCTTTCAGCTCCTCATAGGCCCTGTCTAAGTCATCATTGATGATCACAACATCAAACACCCCTGGCTCCTTACCTAAAGACGCAGGTAAAGACATCAAGTAAAATAGATGGTCTAATTCAGTATAATGTGCAACAGCACAGTAGTGAAACTCACTGAGCTCCATGTCCACACGCGCTGCCTCCAGACGTTTCTGTAGACTCTCCTCTGTTTCCGTCTGCCTGTCTCTCAGACGTTTTTCCTTAGAAAGACAATAAAAAAGAGATGTCCTTTGGCAAAAGAACTCCATCAAATGTAGCACAACTGATAATACTATAATATGATCACCTATGTTGTCAGGTTTTTTGAAAATAAATGTCTCAAATTAAAGGTCCAGTGTAGTCTGGTAAATCCAGACCTGTCTCTATATTTTGTTAATGCTGGACATAGTGATAACAGTCTGTTATTCTGGAATACGATGGAAACTTCTATTTTTGTCTTTTCTTTCCTGAGCACAGGATGCAGCACTAGAGCATTTGCACAATAGTATCAGGACAGACATTGTTTTGGTGAAACATGGTGCACTGTGGTATTAAAATGACCAAATTAAACATAGAAAGACATGTGTCTTTGTCAAAAAATTAAGGTAAATGACAGTCCCGCTATTTCTAGAGTTGCTCAGAATATACTTTCTCTTCCTTTTTTTGTTTTATAGCAGGTGTGATCCTGAATTAAGATGCTTTACTGTTACTTTCAATGTTTTATTGTGAACCATATAATATTCCTTTACCTAAAAAACCCAAAACAGACACAGCAAACAGTAAGAGTGCTTCCATTAAACAGGCAAGCAGATTTGAAGGAATGCATGAGAAGTTACATACAACAGACTGTGCATTGTGTGCATTTTCATAAATGGATTTGTAGTGAATAAACTGTGATGTCATCAGAAGGTGACAATACAATCTGTTAGTTGACTCCAATAAACAGAGCAACAATATTTGTTGCTGTTTTCCATCTAAAATGGCAGTGAATGCCCATCACTCTGCTCTACCTTCTGCATCTGCACCCTGTTTTATGGGAATATCAGAATGTCTAGAATGTAAGATATTTATCAGCTGATAAGTCATGAGTTTAAAGGGTCAAGGTTTAGGGGAAAAAAAACTGTTTTAATTTCACATTATGCATATTACTATGAAATATTAATTAATATGATGTGCAAAAACTGTCAGGTGAGAATTTTTTGCAGCCACTGTTGTCAAGGCTGTGCGGTTTCAGTTGGTTGAAATCTACAACCTGACTACTATACAATAAAAATACGTTTAATAATAAAAATTTCTTTTGCACTTTCCAGGAAGTACAAAATGCTTCATAATGGAAAAGAATCAATCACACAATAAAAAAAAAGGTAAGACTAATATAATCATCAAAGCACTTAAAATACATGGTACACACTCACACAAACGCTGCATACATGTACCCAATACAAAAAAAACTAAATATGCACTTGTAACGTAATTTATAGCAATAAAAGACTTAAACCAAATGGGCTGACTTAATATTTTGAGCTGCCACTAAATATGACACACTGAAGCTTTATCACATTTCTACAGTTTGTACATGACTAAGGATTCAGAGTAAATTCACAAATGCAAACAATGCAGTTCATTATATGTTTGTGTTTAGCACTGCAGGTAGAGTTGCATATTTACCAGGATCTCCATGGAGGGAGGCTGAATCGAGATGTAGATAGGGTCTAGATCAGTCTCTTTAATCCGCTTCACTCCTTGGATGTCTACATCGAGGATGCAGATTAAGTTCTTGGCCTTTACATCTTCAATGGCAGCCTTACTGTGGAACAAAACAACAAACAAAATGCTCTGTGAAGAAACAGAATTATTAGATACATAATAATATTCAAATAGACAGAGGCCTGATGATGGTGTGATGCCTATTAAGTGTGTGGTTACATCATATTTGTGCTTCTGAGGTTAAGAGGCTCTGCACTGATCCAAGCTGCTCAGATGTGTACTTCACAGCATGGCTTTTCTTCAGAGTGGGATGAAGAGATTAAATGTGTCACCGGAAGTGCTGAGCTGCAGCGCTGCTCTTTTTGACCTAAGAGAGGCTAAAGCTCCATCTGTCACCAGACTATTGCACATGCTCTTGATCTCTCCATCTCAGCTCGTGTTACAGTGTCAAACACACTGATACTAATGTAGATCAGCAAAGGTTCTTTTATCTTTATTTAGTAATTATATTGGTTGATCCTGGGAAAAAATGTAAACAATTTTAAAAACAGAAGTCATCTTTGCTAACCTCCAAAACTGAACATAAACCTGAACTTAAATATTCACTTAAAGGAATCCTTTAATGTCAAAATGGCAATTTATTAAATACAAAAATGTACCTTGTTCCATACAAGTTGCCAGAGAATTCAGCGTTTTCAATGAAGTCTCCCCTCTCGAGGCTCTCCTGCATGGCCTCCCTCGTTGTGAAGTGGTAGTCTGCAACACGAATAATAGTGATGAATCTAACTTAAAAAGCAGTAGAAATCTGTACTAAATTGGAATGAAGAACAACCCCAGTTTCATCAAACAGAATATAACAATAAACATGACCCAATACATCAAATATATGATGTATATTTGTGTTTCATTCGTCATACATAGTATTTAAGCGCAAGTTTTGGTTCCGCTGAATTAAAGTTAAAACTGTAGGAGGTGCAATGACCATTCTATTTAACTGATTCCTTGTCAACTCTGAAATGAATCTACAAATATTTCACTAATCAGATAAAGCTCCAGTGTTTTTCTGTAATTACCTTTCACCTGTCTCTTGACTCAGGCCGTAGAAAATCTACTCTTTGACTGCAGCTTGTGGCTGCTTATACATAGGTGTTTTCAGACAGGTGGGGTTAAATACCTAATTGACAGTGACTGTAATTACTGATCACATTCTGTCAGATCTGACCCTGCTCACTCTAGAAATGGGTTTGAAAAGAACACATAACTAATATATGCATGCATATACTGCCTGTGTGACTATGACCTTCTACAAGTAATAATTATTTTCATTGTCAATTGATCTGTTGATCTTTTTCTAATTAATACATTAGCTGTTTGTTCTTGAAAAAGAGATAAATTAAATCAATGTTATCTGAAGATGAAGATAAAGATGGAAATGCCCATATTAAAGAAGTTTGACATTTCTCAAAGATTTACTCAAATAGCCTAAATTAGAAATCTGTGTACTTCTTTAGCCAGTTCTATCCTCAGTTTAAATCAAAAGAGTAAATATAAAGATAGTAAAGTATGCATGCAGAAACCATTAGTCTACAGTATGTCAGCCCTACCAGATCCATAGGTCTGCATCATCTGAACATCAAAACGTCTGGGGATCTAAAAATTCTTAAACAGCAAAGTTTTGTAAACAAACAAGTTCCTACTGATGGCACTCAGGCAACACCCTAATGGGCTCTGTAATAGAAAGCACACAGTCATTAGCATGACAGCATGAAGGAGTCCGAGCACTGGTGACTGAAGTAATGCTGACACCAGACAGGAAGTGCACTGTAAACAAACAGATAACGAGTCTGGAAACCAGGACAAGCAGGGTTTGAAATAGCACTCATTACAGCTACAGTGTTGTTACTCAAACCATCTGAAATATTATGGACTGTACAGTTGGATCAGCGTCTGCAGAGTTTTAACATGTTAGAGTGAGGCTTGTCTTGAAATGTAAGTTTACAAGTCATTGTTATGCAAATAATTGTGATGAACAATACTGTTATTGTCCAGTTTGTTAACTTAATGCCACCAGTGTAGTATAAAGCAGGTGACAGGGTCAGAGCATCTCCAAACCGGCAGGTGTTTCTGGGTGTTGATAAGCTATAGTGGTTAGTACTGACAAAAAGTGACCAAATGAAATACAACCAGATCTGAAGCCAAATGTCACCTGTGTGCCTGACAACAAATCCAGGACATGACTTAAAGATCTGCTACTGACATCTTGGTGCCAGATACCACAGCGCACCTTTAGAGGTCTCATGGACTAAAGGTTAGCACTAACACTAACATCACAGTTGTTTTGGCACCTAAATAGGGCCCTACATATTACTAGGCAGGTGGTAATGATGTTATTTCCACATGTGCTTGAGATGAGATTGTCCTTCCTGAGACCACTTTTGGGCAGGCACGAACACCCCCAAAAGACTTCAAGGAACAGATCCTTTAGGTCCTATAACTTACAGTGTGGCACTTTCATGTATCACACCTTCATTTTCGTTGCTGTTATCTTGTTATGTTGAAACATGGTACAAAATTAAACTAAACCATCACAATGGTAATTAAACATTGAACTTAAAGTTGATGACTGAGGCACAAGATGATGTGATTAAAAGAACATCAGTCAAATGGTACATAACCACATGGAAACCGTATCTATCATTTATTCATAATTATTATTTTAAATATTTACCATATGACAATGATATTACAATTGTGACAGGCCTAATTGCTTTGTTTCAAATGGTCACACAAAAAAAACACTGAAATTGCTTGTTCGTAGATGCTACAGGTTGGTTTCCACTCATCAGTGCTCAGTGTGGGAAATGGGAATGAGGAAACCTCATGGGGTTGGATGTGGGAGTCACTATTGAGGCATCACAGGGGGCTATTTTCAAAAGCTTTTTACTCCAAAGTGTCAACTGTCTGATCCTAATTTCTGAGATTATAATCTCTTTTTCTAATTTCTTTTTTTGTTTGTTTGTCACAGTTCCTTCAGTTCCAATCATAACAGCCAGGATGATGAAAGTAACCCCCATCCCTCGGCTTTCAAACTGACATTAGTTCTCACACTAAGGTCACCTTCGTTTGCTGTTTCTGTTTCATTTGGACACGAAAAAGAGGTAGACTTTTCTAAATCTTCAGAGGATAAGACGTCTGCTACGGGTAGTAAAGTAGCCCCCAGAAGCATGGGGAGCTTGTTCAGCCCTATGGAGAAAGAAAGCATAAAAAGGCACAGAGAGGTTTATCCCTTTGTATGGAGGGATCCAAACAGACACAGACAAAAGCATCTGAGCAGTTCACTTGGGAGTAAGAAGTGTATGGACACATGGGGGAGCCTAGGAAATGTGGCAGAGGTTTGGGGAAAGAAGCTAAAAGCAATGAGGTACCTTTGAAAAAACCATTAGAAAATTCACTTATATCACATTTCTACTGGTGGTCACTTTAAGAAAATAGATTTTATTTGATATGGACATTACAATGTAAATTGAAACTGTCCCAAAGGACAGACCAGATGCTTTGCTTGGGTGTATGTCGCACACATGCTAGTTTTCAACACCAGTCCATGAGTGGCTTTTCTAAAAAAAAAAAAAAAAGTCGCCTATAGGTCCGACTTTTGGGTCGGACGTACTTTACCTTTGCCATCTTCCTCTCCTGGTCGGGGGTTTCTGGTTGTGTCTGAAATCAAATTGAAAATCATGTTTAATCATTACAAAACCATATGGAATCAAACCCACAGTTGCAACTAGGCGGGATTCAACCCAGATGAAACACTCGTTTTTATTTTAGCTGCTTTTATTTGTATTTTTATAGTGGGTTCTATATATAATTGAAGCACAGATTAGATGGAACTTTTAATTAGTTTGTACTTGCAACAGTGACAAAAATGATTTATTCAGTCAAGTCACATCTAAGTGAAACAGGTTTGAATGGGAAAGAATTGGATTGAATCGAAGCGTGGATCAGGTGTAATCTAATCAAACCAAATTGAATTGAGTTAATTCCAGTCAGGCTGATGTCATAACATAGTTTAGTCATATCTAGTCAGGTGAACTGTAACATATCATAAACTGTAACATAAAATAAACTGAACCAAATCAATAACAAAATTAAAATTAATTAAAATCCCTGACACAGACACTGTACTAGTCCATTCAGAAGTAGACCACAGCTGATCCTCCTCCTCAGACGGGAGGTCACAGTGGAAGCTAATAACACAGGGGGACCCTAACTTACGTGACACGCTGAATCCAAAGACCCCCTCATGATCCTTCATCAGCCTCTTCATCAGAGTGCTCTTCCCTGCACCGGAGGGTCCACTCAGCACCACGGGCCTTGGTCCTGACATGGTTCTGAGGTGGATGGAAGGAACACAAAGTCAAATCAAACGTTGACATGTCAGTGTGTGATATGTGGCAGCATTTCAAGCCCCGTCTTCTCCACACTAACACCATTTCTGCTGCCGTACAGAGCATGCCAGGTATCCCACAAACTCATCTAAGGTTCAACATGACTAATCCTCATAGATGTTTCCTCCTCGATGTGGCTGTCAACAGGAGCCTGGATTCAACAGTAAACCCGATACAATGGCCCCTTTTATTCAAACATTAAACTTCTTTAAGTCTGGGTTGCTGAGTCATTAGACCTCCAGAGAGGCTTGAGGTTAAGGTTAAGAATGGCTGTTAATGAAGTCACGGTGGTTCAGGCAGCAGGATTAATTGGATCTGGGCCTGGAGTCAGGGAGGGTCTGGGACAGGTAATAAAAGAGGATGATGTTTAAGGCACAATGTTGGATCAGTGAATCTATTTAAAGTCTCTATTAACATGCTAAATAATACAGAATCATTTACTGAAAAAAAAAAACCCAAAAACAAACTATAATAGTAACCCCGTCCTTCATCCTGGTGTTATTCACAAGTATACATGCAGTTTCCACTGAGTATACAGCAATATTTACTTTTTTCCTCAAATTAATCTCCATATTTAAACAAAAATAACAGTAAGATTTGTAAAATGTGTCAGAATATGACTGCATTAACAACAGGAGATGGTGCAAAATACAGCATGCATGATGAGGCCAAAATTATTATGATAAAAATGTTCATTTCAGACCATATGGCTACGAGAAATTTCAAGTCAAGGCGGTTTAAGGAGGGAAAGATGACTATATAGAAATTTGTTGCTTTAGATTCATAAAAGAAGTAGATGAAAACTACTTAAGACACAATAAGTTGAAATGACACTAGATATGACAGGAAAATGTAAAAGACCGGTTGTATTCTATGTTCAAAACATGACACTCTCCAAACAGCAGAACGGTGCAAACAATTATAGGCTTCGTGATCTTATTCCAAAATCAAAACATGCATGAGTAAAATCAAGCAAAACATCAAACCACTGTAATACTCTATATTTCTATAAGCAGAGAATGTGAACAAAATAAAGACATATCATTTGAAATCATATTGATGTGAGGATGATTATGTATTTACTTCTTGGTCTTTTACATGTTAGAATGCACATGGATGATACATTTTCTGCAAATACCACCTGTTTCCACTGATCTTTTTTGTGTTTTATTTACACTCCTACAACATGAAGTTCATTCATTCATCGCTACTAATTACCTGTACATTCTGGATTATACTGCATGTGAGGCCTCAACCACAATTTATTCCTATACCATAAAGATTATCATTATTTATCAATATTGAAAGAAATATAATTTCTTACAGCCCATGATGACAGATTGTAAATTTAATTGCAATACAATTGAGGTGAAATGTAAAGTCAGCTGCTCTCTATCTGTGCTCAGTCCTTATTGAACAGATATTATCATCTGAATGTGTGTTCAGCGGCCATATCGTGATGTTAGTATTCTAAACATTTCATTTAAATAAAGGTCTTGTCCTTACCTCTTCTTGTGGCTGTTAAGACGGTCAGTTCAGTAGCAGATGAGAGCTCGGTAAGGCCTCTTACTGGACTGTGCTGTATGTGTGTATGTGTGTGTAAGTGTGTGTGTGAAGCAGCTCACTGTCAGTCTGTATTATCAACACCTCCCTTCAGCTCAGCGGCCAATCACATCAACGCATGCAGGGCTTGTTTTGATCCACGTCCTCCTACCTGGTCCACTATAGTTACAGTTTCTTGACCTACTCAAGATTTGACCTCTATGGAGAATTTTAGAATCTACCATTTATTTAAAAAAATGTTTCTTTGTCTAACATTGTGTATTATTTTTGAACAAATGGTAAAGAGGAACGCTTCACAGACCTCCAGGCAGTAATGAAAAATAAAGAGGTGCTCTTTGGTGAAGGGGCTGACAGTGCACAAAAACTACAAAAACCAAGGCACTCTCTTATAATTTTAAAATGCCTTTATTGATTATAGCATGCCTCAATGGACATCACTAAGCAGTAAACAACAAAAGTCATTTTACAGGTGATGAAATGCTTTATGGTATACTCCTTGTATGAATATTCATGAAATGTTCCAGTTTGACAAATATTGTTGCACTGGTTACAGCTGTTGCACTTACAGGAGCCCATTGGTCTGGATCCAAGCCATGCCCTTCTGGAAACAGGGGGTGGTAGCTGTGGACCAGTTCATCCTGGAGGGTGGGGCATCTTTTGAAGCTAACAAGTTAACAAGCATTTTCAATAATAGTCCAGTTCCTTTTAATGACTTGTTTTAGTCTGTTAGCCTCTTAACTATATGTTGTACTAAAAATAATACACACTTTAGTAGTTTTCAATGGATTTCTTTCCAGAACGGAGTCCCTGTTCAGATTTTTAGCCCGATGGTATGCTTTTTGCAGAGTGTTCTTGTTGTACCCTCTAACCTTTAAGAAAAACTGAGAATAAAAACATTTGCCATTTTAAATCTTGTGTAATCTGATCTGACATCTTCACCTTTGTTTCA
>JAPTMW010000019.1:37044697-37055840 GCA_029822955.1 Ostorhinchus angustatus | reverse complement strand
CATACACACACATCCCAAACACACACACACATCCCAAACACACAACCACATACACACATCCCAAACACACAACCACACACACACATCCCAAACACACAACCACACACACACATCCCAAACACACAACCACATACACACATCCCAAACACACAACCACATACACACACATCCCAAACACACAACCACATACACACATCCCAAACACACAACCACATACACACACATCCCAAACACACAAACACACACTGCAGGGTTTCTGAAGACTCTGTTAAAACACACACCCAGTTCAGTCTGACTGGTTGACTTTCACTCTCTTCATAATCACACTTGATCAGCAGTCTTCTCACTGAATCACACAGTAAATCTACTGACTCATGGCCTCAGTTACACAACCGAGCAGTAATGACAGTGAAGGTTAAACCAGGGACACTCCACATTTTCATGCCAGCTGCAATATTCCACAAATTTAGTGGTCATTAGTCATGATGAGTAAATATGAAAATATTCAGTTTCAATATTTGAAGGTCTCAGAGTGAGCAGGATGCAAACTTTTCTAAGAAAGAGAAGACAAATGTAATGATTTCCTACAAAACCAGTTCACCAAAGGTTCAGCAAAGGCGACTATAGATGCGGAGGCTCAGCTTTCACATAATTTCTGTCACTTCTACAGATTTTTATCAGTCGTGCAGTTTATGAAACAAATATAACCAGATTATATCCAGATTCCTTCAGAATCTATCTGACATAAAATCAATAAATAAATGAATAGTAAAGATATAAAGTATTCCCATTGTGACTACCTGTGAGTCCATGCGCTCCCCCCAAACCCCCAACATGGGTTAGGGTTAGTGTTTGTACTGGGCCCAGTCAGCCTTTGTGTACACAGCTGGGGAGTCCATTTTTTATTTTGGCCCTGTCCCTCCATTCTCCCCTCCATCCCTCTCACTCTCTTGCTCCACTCCTCATCAGGAAATGTCCTCGACAACTTCACAAAGAAAGTCTATTCTGAGTCCTGTGGGGATGTGGAGGGGGATGGGGGGGGTATTTACTGCCAGATGTCTTTCAGGTTCCCTTCGACAAACTCAACCTCTCTGCCCAAGAAAGGTTGCATTTTCAACAACAAAAAAGGCTGAAGTTTCATCAAGAGACAACAGAGTGGGAGGAAGGATATTAGATTTACATGAAAAATGAGGGCGACTGAAGGAAGTCTGGGAATAAGCCGGAGGAAAACACAGGCTGACAGTTCGCACATTTCGTTTTTCCCTCAAAAGCATTTACAGTATGTAGGTAGGAAATGGAAGGTGTACAGAAGAAAGCTGAAGATAAATTAGGTGAGCCAAATTACAGGCCAGGAACTTTCCTTTTGCAGGTTACAGCAGGAGAGGACGGGGGGATGTGGTGGGGGTGGGGTAAAAGGTGAGGGTCGACCGAAGGTGAGTTTGGAAGTGAAGGTTTGAAGGTGGGAGGAAGTCAGCACAGCAGCTCTGACACACTTTTTCATCTTGCACAGGACAGGCCACGTACCACCAGCACCCTGCCATCATTTCCCACCATGCGCATACCTCAGGCTTTTCTTCAAAGCCCAGGAGACGAACACCCACTGTCTGTCTGAGCACAGTGAGTGAAGTCATTCCTGTTGGAGGACTGAAAAGAGGGCGTCTGGACTGATAGGCTCAGCACCGGTGACTTCACAGAACCATCAAAGCTTTCCTGCTTTGGTATCTTTCTTAACATTTATGTCAGTATACGTGGCATGGGAACACCCTGATAGTGTCTGTGAACGGACGACAGCTGTGACGAAGACGAGTACTCACCTCTCTCACACTGTGGACCAGTGAAACCGTAGACGCAGGCGCATCTGTTGGGTCCGATGCAGCGCCCACCGTTCTGGCAGCCGTTCTCACACACCGCTACAGAAGACAGACGCAAAACAAATAGAAGACAAAAGATTCACTGCACAGTCACGTTGTTTTTCTCACAATTCAACACAAATACAGATCTGCGTTTCTGATTGTGCATACATCATACTATTTGCTATTATGGACTTCATTAAGAAAAAAATAGAATGGAAAAGCTTTATGTTGCTCCAGCATACACAGTGATACCAGCTTAACACTTTTGTTGCTAGATTTACCAACTTTTCAGCCCACAGCAACTTTTTTTCTAAAATCACCTACCAACAAATGTAGCTATTTTAAAACTTTGCTTCGAAACTTTTATCAGCTTTTATAAAGTGACTCAAACACTAAAACTCACACATTTTCCTCTAAATGACAGCAAATGATTTAGTGTGTCCCAGTCATATAAACCCATAGCCTGTCTGCCTAGTTGCCTAGTCACAAATCTTTATAGAGAGTAGTGTTCTGTTTCCTGTTTTGTGATTGTGTTTCACACTAGGAGAGAACAGGAAGAGAAGCAGAAAGGTTCTACGCAGGTGCTTGGTCTTGGTGGTGATGCCACCTAGCCACCTGGCGTGCAAGCTACATCGATCAATAGGAAATTTCACACACTTTTGCGTGTCCGTCCACCTGCAGACTTTCCCCCCAAAACACACTTCTGAACATCTAAATGCAGAATTAAAAGTGAGAACACAACGCCACTTTTGTGTTTTAGTTCAAGTTACCATGTAAACGTAGCCTCAGATTTAGCAACTTTTCAGACTACACAAATTTAGCTACTTTTAAAATATGCTTGGAAACTTTAATCAACTATTGTAAAGTGACTCAAACTCTAAAACACACACATTTTACTCTAAATGACACACAATGATTTAATGTGTCCCAGTCATGAACCACAGTCTGTCTGTAGCTGTAAAAGTCAGTGTTTCCAATTTAGACACTTTTTTGGTATATTCAGTGCTTTTTCAGACCCTCTAGAGACCCTTTATCAAAAAAGCCACTAGTGACAAATCTATCTCCTTTTCTGGTATTACTGGAGATTCTGACGTTAAAAACACATCGATCGGTGTTTGTCTAAAACAAATCACTGCATATAAATCAGTCCCACTGACACTGACAGTTTTCTCTCTATTCTGTCTTTTTGGTCCACTTAGATTGTTAATGTGGACTGAAAATTAAAAATGTTATGGTTGTATGTTTTACTGGGACTTCTTGAAGTCTCCTAAGCGGACCATAAGGTTTGAAACCAAACCAAACTGAAGAAAATAAAGATTAAAAACTAAACAAACAAGCCGATAAATAAATAGATAATTTAAGTAACTGGTCCAGAGTGTCTCTTTTGGGTCACTTAACCAGTCCCCAAGCCCAGATGACAGTTGGAATTTGGACATTAAATAAAACTGAACTTGACAGAGTATAGTTCATTTGCAGTTTTAAATATATTTAGGGTGTTTTTATACTCACTTTTTGTCTCTAACACAAAGTTATTCATCTCTCCTACCTCATTCATTACAATTACATGAACATTTACAATTACGCAAATTAGGTGATTACATCCTTTAGAAACTTCTAGTGACTTTTAGGACAGACAACAGATACTTAAATACTGAGGAGCTGGAAACACTGAGGATACATACTAGATGATGCATCTGTGTAACATATCATATTGAGAGCTGTAGTGTGTGATCGTTTTTTGGCTTCATTAGGCAAAAATTCCATAATTGCCTTTCAGCATATTGTAATTCAACTTTTCCAGCAAGTATTCTACAAA
Organism: Ostorhinchus angustatus; assembly: GCA_029822955.1. Taxonomy (NCBI): domain Eukaryota; kingdom Metazoa; phylum Chordata; class Actinopteri; order Kurtiformes; family Apogonidae; genus Ostorhinchus; species Ostorhinchus angustatus. Next base: position 37,052,171 of record JAPTMW010000019.1, on the reverse strand, counting down.
TATTCTCTGGACTCTGCTTTCAGTCAGAAACGTTGGCTCCTCATAGGTGTTATTGACAGGTAACAGGTTTCTAAGTACTGGATTAACACTTGGAAGTACTGAATTACTCATAAGAGTATGATACAACACCCCTGCTCTAATTTGTGACTTGATACAGTACAGTACAGGCCAAAAGTTTGAACACACCTTCTCATTCAGTGCATTTTCTTTATTTTCATGACTATTTACATTATAGATTCTCACTGAAGGTCTCAAACTATGATTGAACACATATGGAATTATGGAGTTAAAAAAAGTGTGAAATAACTCAAAACATTAGATTCTTCAAAATAACCACATTTTGCTTTAATTACTGCTTTTGCAAATTCTTGTCATTCTCTGGATGAGCTTCATGAGGATGACACCTGAAATGTTTTCCAAAAGTCTTGAAGGAGTCTCCAGTGACGCTGAGCTCGTATTGGCCGTCTGCGCTCCATCTCATGCCATTTAACTGACAAGGTGTGCCCAAACTTTTGGCCTGTACTGTATATTAAATGTTGTTAAATGCCTGTTGCTTCAGCTCCTCTTCATTTCCATCTCAGTTGAAGGTATAAATTGGGAAATGAACACAGGATAGTGTGATATTTTGATTTTGCTGTTCTATAAAGAAATGCATTGTGTATCTTAAATCCAGATTGAGTCTTAGGACAGAAATCAGAGAGTTTCAGGAAGAAGGTGTGCATTTTTACATTTTCCATAGATAAATATGAAGGAAATACCGACAGAAAACTTTCAAAATCAATTGAGGCCATTGCCTTCATATTAACGTTCCCAGATTAGAGACATTTGGTCCTAAACATGTATCAAAACAGGTGATATGTGGCGCTTATCAGTGTAAGGCGGTGGTGTGCTCACTCACGTTGTCCGCAGTGGCTGCCTGTGTAGCCCTTTGGGCAGGAACACGAGTCCTCCGAGCAGCTTCCCCCGTTCATACACCTTACATTACAGGACTGAACTGTAGAGGACAAGAAAGAAGGTGGAGGGAGGCTGATGAGCTGAGACGGAAGTGACAAAAACTCAAATGAAGAGAATGAACGATTACAAAATGAACATCATTCCTTGTAACAAAAGCTGCCCCAAAAAGAAGCCAAAAAATCTTTGACCATCAAGTGTTTGATAAACCCACCAAAGAACATTGTCAATCAGACTTTAAAGAGATAAAGCATTAGATTAAATACTTATGCTTCATTAGATTATTACCCAATCTAAAGGTACTAAAGGATTTCTTTTCCAAACTGGTTAACACTTCAGTTCACTAGTGTTTCTATGGCAGCTTTAAATCATGGCTCAGAGGCCCTCAAGGTCCAAAAGCAGAGCCAGTCAAGTGGACTGGGGGGAGCAATATGCTACAGTTAGTTAGGAATTTGCTGAGTAGGGAGAGAAATGTGTGAAAGGGGCTAAAGGTTCAAAGACGTACAGTGGTGGAGTGACACCAACTGCAAATATAAAACAGTAGACTCTAGAGTCAGGGGAAGACAAGTCCAGGTCTAGGATTAGTGTTACATTTGAGCCATGTGCAAACGGAGGTAGGTTAGCTCATTTCAGCCACTGGTGAAACACAGAAACTAGAAGGTGTTCCCTAACAAATGAAGTCTGAAGTCTTTTTCGCACAGGACTAGTATTCCCTGTGAAACTGTAGACCAGTATGAATCCACATCTCTGTGAATTTATTCAGAACCATTTCCTGGTTGAAGCTAATATAGGCTGCACTGGTGATGATAAATGAAAGTTGTAAAAGTGTCAAGTATCATGGATTTTCACTAAAAGAGCAAACTTCAATCTTTCAGCTACAGTAAGAAACAGTTTCCAACTGTTATCTATGAGTGGTGAACTTCAACATCACAACCAGGGAGTAATGTCAGTAAATTATTATAAAACAGACTTCAGCTATCCAGTGCAAATGTGCCACATGAAACAAATTGTGTGTGTGTGTGTGTGTGTGTGGGGGGGGGGGGTTCAATTTCGAATCCCTAGACGTCTGTAAGTTATATTGCTCCCATGCAAATAGGGCTTCAAACATTTTGATCTAACACTTCTTCTGATCTACACCTAAACGGAAGCCAAGGTGTATAACATAGGTTCCATGAAAAAGAGAGGATGTTAAAAGGTTAAAAAAGAGAAGAAGTCCATAAAGTGTTGCATTGGTACAACTATTCTAATATGAAGCAGGAGCCTCCTGGCTGACAAACTGCCAACAGACCAAAGTATGAGTGGCGGCGCATAGCAACAGCTTTCATAAAAGAAACAGATTGGTCTTCCTGACAGAGACGCTGGTTTTCTGCTGAGGCAGCCTTTAATTCAACACAAGAGGAGAGAAGACACCTAAAGCGCTGACTGTTGGGAACCTATATGCCGGTTAATTCATCCAGACTTCAGAGGACATTTGTCTGTCTTTGTCCAAGCCTCCTTTTCCTGCTCCTTAGTCTGTATCTTTAATCGCAAGTTCAACATTAATTTCCTCTTTGTCTCTTCGTTTCTGGTCTGTGTTGTTCTCTCTCTCCCTCCCTCTCCATCTGTGGGTCTTTCATCCTTCAACATTTCTGCCATCCAGAGCTGAGCAGCAGAGGGGAAATGACTGAGCTTCCCTGTAGCTGACTTTGTCTAATGAGACTCTCAGAGTTTGCACACTTGCCAACAGGAGGCATTTCAGCCTCTATAATCCTCCCACTTACTTTGACTGAACCCAAACACAGTAAATATGACTTGTGTTGGAAGTTAAACCTGTGCGTTCTCAGTAAATACAACAGTATGATTAAGTTAATCCTCCTTTTGTAATAATAAAGTGTGGAAGTCAACTTTTGCATGTGTAACACTATTACTATTATTACTATTACTATTATTACTATTACTACTACTACTATTACTATTAATAGTATAACACCTATTTTTTGTCTGGATTGTGTCTGGCAAAATATGGTGATCAATATCAAACCTTTGGAATCCGAGCTAGTCTGGGTTTATAGGTTAGTATACGTGTACGCTGACTCTATTTTTCAGCCATTTTTCTCTTTTACTCTCATTTTCACCTAAAGCTTTAAAATATGAGGTTAACACTACAACTACACACTCCACTAAAGTAATTTAACTTTTTCTTTCTTTGCTTAGGCCAAAAATAAGTGCATTGATGTGAAACATGAATGATTGCTGTGAGTGATTATAGTTTTCCCTGCTGCGGAACAAACCAAACAGAAAACTGTTCCAGCATGCTGCAATTCAGGAGTCTCCCAAAACTGAGGGCAACTTGGGTAAATCGTTTTTCAGTGTAACCCTCCAAACTCTAGAATATACATCTGTAAATAGGTTAAAGAAGGATAAAGAAAGATTTGGTCTAGGAGGTGCAGATTTATAGTGAGTGCGACCAGTTCATGAAATCTTTGTCCTCGGGGACAGATACTAACAGCGCAGGGCTGGAACCTTCTAGATATGTGCATGTCAGGGTCAGAGTGTTTTAACCACTGCACCGTCGCTCACAGAATTGACAGTCATATTTAGGTAGTGAATGAATTTCTGTGTTTTCTGTGTTTAGGCATAGACTGCACTTGGCTAAGGTCCATTGTGCCAAATTCAGCAGAATTTCAGAGGCTCTGTGTGGAAATAAATTGGCATACAATATTCATAACCATGTTTTCGGAGTATAATCAGACATAAATAAGAATAGCTGTGTTTTTGTTACCTTAGAAAAGAGCCATTTATATATATATATATATAGAGAGAGAGAGAGAGCGGGTTGCCATTCATGAAGTCTGCCATCTTTTTTCTGTTTTATACCAGGTGGAAGTCTATCATTTAGGTGCATGACTGTCATCTACTGCCCCCGTACCACAACTACATATTACTAAATATTACACACTCATCTTTTAAGGTGAGAAAAAGATGCCAGGGCTTGGTTTATAATTCCACGAAGACGTGATAAACATTGGCCTAACCCAATCAAATCCTTTTTATGGCGGTCAGGATGCCATCTACAGCCTCTGATTGAATCATCCAGATCTTGTACCCACTATCCATCCCAATCACTTCATTACTTTTGAGGGAAAAACAAAATTGTTGTTAAGGATCACCTTTAGATATACAGCCATAGTTTGCTGAAATGTACAATGTCAACTTGAGAGACAGACATTTGTATGAGTGACAGATTCAGTCCATATGTTTCCTCTGTCACAAGAACTCAGTTGGACATGGATAAAGAAGACGAGGAAGCAAAGCAGCAGATTTGGAGGTAGAAGGAGATGATGTCACTGACTAACTTTGACTAATGCTCTCCTCGTCGTGGCACTCCATCTGCCCAGGTGCAGACGGATGCTTTGTCCCATTAACCCATGCCTTCACAGCTGCTGCACGTGCAGAGCAGCAGGGTGGGGGGATGTGCGTGTGTGCAAGTCTTCTAGACACTGAGCAAAGGGGTTGGCTGTAGCTCTTGCTGCACCACAATGCACCTCTGTATTCTGGTAGTGTCGCCGGTGAGCGCCTCACATCTGGGTGTTTTTTACAAGAGGCTGCGAAACACAGGAAGTCTAAGCTGGTGTGTGGGTACATGTGAGTCTGATGGAACACCGAGGATCTTTAGAGCTGTGTTTTGTCGTGATTTACACAGATTAGGGGAGAGTGACACCGTAAGCAACAGGTTAAGCATATGTTGATATGGTAATACCATCACAACACATTGAATGATAATGGAGAAGACTTGTTTTCATTTAATTTTAAATACCCACTATTTTTATGGAACCCTAGACTTCATTTGGAAGGGAACATCCTCTGGCTACTTTGATTAACAGTGGCTGAAACAGAGCATAAACTACATCTGTTTAAACATGGCTCAAATTGATCTAAAACCCCATCTCTAACCCTTATCCTAAAATAGGTCACCAGTGAGGTGGATGTTAAGTTAAAAAACCCTTCATCCACACCCATTTTCCTCATCAAACACGTTATCAAATTTCTGACTAAATAAGGCCCATTTAATTGCTAATAATGGACAGGACGGTATATTATTTAGTTGGGCTGTTAAAGCAGCTGGACTTCTAATTAAAAAGACCTCTCTCTGCTTTCTCAGATCTCACTGGTGCCACTAGACACTCGCCGATGGGAGGCTGTCAGTGTAAAGACAGCTGTTTCTCAGCACTGGAGCAACAACGTCCAAGGTAATGATTTTGTAATTATGGTTATGACAAGACAAGGTTATAAAGCTGACCTTATATGATCCTTTGCACAGCTGCTCTGCCCTAAGCTGCCAGTGGGTTTATTACAAGGGTGACTTACAACTTCAACCTTTGTCATTGTCTCTGGGAACTGACATGCATTTCCTGGTCACCAGTAAATGTGACTCACGTGCATTTAAATCTACCTTGGCTGCACTAAGATTTTATTTTTCTATTTCTGGAAATGAGCACATTTCTAAGAAGCCGCTAGGCTATCCATGGAAACACAAGATTGTACTGTTTGCTGGCAAAGAGAAGAAATTCCAGGAAGTGTCATAAAACATATCATAGACACCATCTGTGTGGACACAACAATAATCACAGACATGTGGTTTACATGTCCAAAATCACAAATGTGTTGCTGATTTATTTAAACCTCTGAATTCCACAGGCAAGATGCAAAACATAAAGATTCTATCTATAACCCAGCAAACGAGGGTGCTAGAATTAGGTTGTATAATTATGGCAGGGGAAATTGGCGCGTCCAAATGGATCTCAATAGAGCTGCAATTTGTTTCCAACTGCAATAAATTATCCTGTTAAAAGATGGACTCTGTCCAAAGCCAGAACTTGGGAGTTAGCACATTTAGCAAGATGACTTGTACAATGGGGTGTCTGCCGTCTGTTGGACTGACCTAAACCCTTCGAGACAGATAATGTTGTAAAAACAGTTTTCAAGTTAGTAACTTGTTAAACAGTTAGTATGGCTCAGTGGGAACTCAAATCAAAGCAACATTACAACCAAATGTACAATAGAGCAAAGAAAACCAGACAAATGTCACTAGAGTCCAGCAGCACTTTGGCACCATAGAGTTCAGGAGTTTCAGATGTTAATTAACAGATCTGTTCAAAGGGTTATTATGCTGGAACAAAAAGGCTCCTTTTAACCAAATAAAATGACTCAAAGGTTACTCCCCTTTCCATCTCTGAGCAGACTGAGGTGTATGTCCATCACAGGTCATAAATCCATCTGACCTTTTACCTTCATTGAGGTTGTTACAGAGACTTTCTTTAGTGATGCACACAACTAGGATTGCCAACTCCCTGAAAAAAAAAAGGGGCACCTTGTTGGCAAGGCCGGCCGATCCAACTGCCTTCACCCCTCCTGGGGTGGTGAATTTATTTTGCCTTTTTTGTGTGTGTGTGTGTGTGTGTGTGTGTGTGTGTGTGTGTGTGTGTGTGTGTGTGTGTGCATGTGTGCATGTGTGCGTGTGTGTGTGTGTGTGTGTGTGTGCATGTGTGCGTGTGTGCGTGTGTGTGTGTGTGTGTGAAAAAGTGCGTCCTTTTACAGTTCAACACAGGATGCATACTTTTGTATCTTAATGTGGGACGATTCCTGTTTTCAAAGGATGGTTGGCAGCCCTACACACAACTGTACAGTAAAATCACAGTATCTGCCGCTTGCCTTCTTGCCTTTGCATTGCCTGTTAACCTGTACAAATGCCCCCATAAACCCCAGAGTGTGGTAATCAGTTAAGCCCAGCCCTTGAAAACTCTTGCTCTAATTTATCACTTCATTTTCTCGCATCATTCCTTCCCCAAAGGAACATGACTTCACAGCTTTGCTTAAGCTCTGACTGCACATCCTGCCAAACAGGTTGTTTAACAGAACAGGCTGTTTATCTCCACCCTGTCTTGTGTGCCCTTCCTCTGAGGATTGTCCTTAATTATGGCTGGAACAGATCCTCTTTTACACCTGTGGGTTACAGCCAAACGATGACTGTTGGTGGACGCTTTATGTGTGCACATTTTTTTGTCTCTTCTTATAAAAGTGTGAGTGTCTACATACAGTACATCTGTGTGCTTCTCCGTGTGACTGCATTGTGCATGTGAAAATGTGTATATTAGTGGGTTTAATGGAATGTAAGCATGTGTAAAGGGTCTGGCAGGGGCCAGGCGTGACTGACAAGCTGACTTTGGCCTACTAAAGCAGTCAAGCTGAACACACTGCACGCTACTTAATACACACATCGACACATACTTTGCATGTTCCCAAAGTGGTGCTTAACTGCAATGTTTCCATGTAAGTCCTACACATATTAACTTTATATTCAAAGTTTGCACACAGAGTAATAATCTCTCTACAACAAATGTGATTTCACAGACTGCATGTGCAGTAAAACACCTCACTCTGCTGCACACACACACACAGACACACACACACACACATCCTGAGTGGTGTGTAAGTACGCCCAGCAGACTGAGCTGGGGCAGCCAGACTCCCTGCTTTAATCCCG
>JAPTMW010000019.1:34971585-34982670 GCA_029822955.1 Ostorhinchus angustatus | reverse complement strand
TTTAGCTTAACATAGAACCATCCAGAATGTTTATAAGGTGTGAGACACCCGTGTCACCATGGGTCCTTTTGGGTTAAGTTTGTGTCCTGTGATCTGCATTTGGGTCCGTACTGCTATCATTTCACAAATACTATGCACTGAAGGATAGGGTTATGTGAACCAGAGATCTTGGTGTAAGTTGGCATGTGATCATATGGCGTTGAATAACACAAGAAAGAATGAAAATGCAAACGTATAGCACACCAAATGCTTGGTGTGACATACAACGTAATTTCATGAGATCAGTCTCATCTGTTTTTTGAACTTCTCTCTATAACTAGTACCAATGGACTAAAATGTACTTTACGTTTGACATTTGGTAATTGATGACTGCATCTATATTTTGCATGTATCCCTTCAAATTTTAGCACTGACATTGGCACTTTTGTGTAGGTGCATGGAAAATAACCAAACAAATCTTAAAATCAGAGTAATGCACCTCTAAAGCATATAGCTTGATTTGTATATCAAAACTCTGCTTATTTCTATCTGCCGTGATGAATATTTTGCCGGACACCAAAAGGCAAGTTTTGAACAAAGTATTTAAATGTCTTGATAATTGCTGTATTTTACTTATAAGGAAACATTTTTTTGTTAATAAAGGATCTGAACTGCCTATTTCTACCACTGCATTCAAGCAAACCAAACTCTAAATGTGGTTCAATAACTATAATACAGTACATGGTAAAAAATAAAACAAAAATAAGTATTCAAAACAGCTCAAATACATTATTTTCTTAAATTGTTCCTCAAGCCTTTCTATAATTTTGTCAGCTTCACTATTGCTCCATCCATTGTAGTTTTATTCTTTTTTTTTTAACATTATGTCTTAGAATGTTCAATGATTTATATTTATTCATGGTAGTTTCCCTGCTGAGCATAAAACTGACACAATAATACATTTTGATTTAATCTGATCAGATATTTGTACAAATAGATTTGGTGTTTGGCGGTTATGAAATTCTTTGACAAAGAGTTAACTGAAGTGTAACAAGCTGACATGATTGACCTCTAAGGTCAGAGCACACTGACATTTCACTATTCACCTGGAACTGTCGCATGTTTATCCAATACAAACTGTTGTATAATAGCATTTTTTAATACTTGCTTTTCCTGTAACTTGTGAAAAGGTATAATATACCCACAAATATGAAATAGATGCTACAAGTTGACAAATGCAAGTTACAAAAGAAAAAAATATATATTAAAATGTACTTTGGCTTGTAGTTTGTTGTAGACAGTATGAATACACGTTTCTTGTTTTGTCTGGTCAACTTCATTTCATTTGTAAATATGTGAATTCCTCACATGCAGGTGGTAATACATTTAAGAAAACAATGTAACAGAGAAAACTGACCCATAAAGACCGAGTGCTACTTTTATGTCAGTTCCCAAAATATGTTTTCTCTCTATTTAACCTTTGTTAAGCAATTTATCACCATTTATATTATCCTCTGTATTTTGTTAGGTTAAATTCATGTATTTTCCTATAATTTACTGATCACAAAATGATCATAAGATGTTCTTAAAATATATATGAATATAACTGAGGGTTATTATATCAGAAACAGAAAACTGCTGAAAAAATGACTTTTTCAACAAAATATATCACAAACTGAACATAAATAAAGTGTTTTCATCCACTGGTATTTATCAGAGTACATGGGTTCTACTGGTGAATCAGTGCTGCTACAGAGCCTCTGAACGTCCAAATGGGTCATATCTGATGGCAATGAAAAGATGGCAAACTGTATTTTACACCAATTATTGACATGGATTGATAGGATTAGTGGATCAACAGGTATTAAACAGTTTAGATCAGTAGATGGTTTTGGTCGCCGATGGATGTTTGGGTTGATGAAGGATGAATAATGTGTTAAAATAATGGAATGGCAACATGCTTTGAGCCAGGTGACTGTAAACATGATTTGATCTAAAATCATCCAAGAAACATTTAGTCTTTTAAGAAGAAAGATAGGCTGAGGATCGGCAGTTTGATTACAAATATTTAAGAAAATCATTGAAATGTTTAACCCATAAAGATCCAGTGTGACTTTTATGTCAGTTCTCAAATGAATTTTTCACTATATTTTACTGTCCTTAAATGATTTATCACCATTTACTGTAATATTTGTTAATATTGTTGTTGTTTTTTTTCAAGGAAAATCTGGTATTTTCCTACATTTAAATTACTAATGGACTGCACTTATATAGCGCGTTTCCACCTTCATGGTACTCAAAGCGCTTTACAAAGCCTCACATTCACACACCAGTAGGCAGCTGCTGCCAGACCTACTGGGAGCAATTTAGGGTTCAGTGTCTTGCCCAAGGACACTTTGACATGTGGACAGTTGGAGCCAGGATTCGAACCGCGGAATCTTTGATCATTGAACGACTCTACCAACTGAGCCACAGCCGCCCTAATCATGTACATGTTCCAAAAAGTTACTTTTTCAGCAAAATCTACCACTAACTGAACATAAACCAAGTGTGTCCATCCACTGTCATTGATACAACTCTATAGGTTTTACTGGTGAATCAGTGTTGTAGAAGATGACGGTGTGAAACCTGTTTTCTTTCATGGTGTGTGCTGCTGACTGCTTGGCCAGGTCACCCTTGTAAAAGAGATCTCGATCTCAATGGGACTCTATCTGGTTAAAAAAAGGTTTAATAAAAAAAAAAAGGTTTCCACATTCATTACAGAGCCTTTGAACATCCAAATGGGACATATCTGATGACCATGAAAAGATGACAAACCACATTTCACACCAATTATTTACATGCATTAGTGGACCAACAAGGATTTAAACAGTTTAGATCTGGAAACGATTTTGGTAGATGGTGGATGTTTGGGTCTTTATGGGTTAAAACCAATTGTCCTCAAAGGAACACAGGAAGGGATTTGGATATTTCAGCCTCTATACTGTACCATGTGAAACACTGAAGGCATCTGAATGTATTTCAGTGTGTAAAGATAAACGGTTCAAGCCAAAGTTGAACACCATGACCTCTGACCCCTCAGACGCCGCATCCAGAACTATCATTCATCTAGAGCTGACAGAACCACATGGGTCAGGATTACAGTGGAAAAAATGACACCTGCAACACGTCATCACTTGTTGTCTTTAGTCCACATGCTCCTTTAAGTCTTGTGAAAAAATTATAATATTACAAAGTACCACATGCTTTACTGTCCACATTTCTTCTTAACTCTGTTACAGCCTGAATGTGAAAAATTGACACATTTTTCTGAAGAAAATGAAGTCAACCACACATACTGTCTTCATATTGTCTACAATAAAATACAAGTTTAAGCACATTTTAATACCACCTATTTTCCATTTTAATTTGCATTTACCATAAAGTTCCAGTCTTTGCTTATTATAAGAATTTATGTCAGTTTGCAATACTGGAAAGCTTATTTTAGACATTAACACAATAAACAGATTGTAAGTGAAAATGTTGTTGTGTGTTATACTGTGAAAACTAACTAACTGATTTCACCTATCATGAACTAGACATAAATGTGAAATGAAAGGTTAGTTGCATGAATGAATGTTACACTGCATGAATTGTCCTTTTTTCTTACTTTGATGGGGAAGATATTTATTGGATTTATTCGAAATACATATCTACAGCTTTGGAAATAACTGCTACCTGTGATGTTCTGCGTAAATTAAATATTGTAGTCCCTAAACATGATCTTTTGATAATCTCTTCTTGAATAGTAATTGTGTTTATATTGTTTTTTAAACACAATTTCTATTTTATTTGTTACTGAGAAATTGGGGTTTTGTTTTCCTTAACTTAAATATAGCTTAGTTCTTTATTAAATCTATAAAACCAACATTCCATTTGTGTTTTGACAGATTTTGTCTTATATTTGCAAAAAAAACAAGCCCTCATATCTTCACAAGTCACATTTATGAAACATGTTGACTTTTCACAACTTTGTCCCAATGAGACAATACTTTTTTTTTATACCTTTTTCCAAAGCTGGATGCATTATAGAGATGTAGTGTGTTTTTTGTTCATTTGGAATGCCCTACACATTTTGTAGATATTTCTGAGCACGGAAATAATTTAAGAGCAGAAGATTTAACAAAAATGTATTTCAAAATTATGATTGGAATTGCACTTCATTATGCAAAACATGTTGCACCACAGTTTGGGGCACCTTGAACCAACTTGACCAAAAATCCAAAAGTCAGGTTAAGATAACATCGTACATATGTGATCATTTTCAATTAGCTTTTATCTTGTTTGTCAGTTCTATGTGGTCAGGGCAGGGTGACATCAATGACATCAAAAACCTAATATTAGTTTTGCATTTTGGGGGGGGCCCAATCAGCAGAAAATGGCTTTAAAAGGCAGCCTCTGCTCTCTGTCTGTCACATCCACCAGCCATGAGGGTTCTCCTGTTAGCTCTTGCTGTGGCCCTTGCAGGTAAATGTGCTATTTCTCATTTAAAACTTGGTTTAAAAACTGTCATCTACAATTCAAAAACTTCTGCCCAGCAAAACTAAGATTTGCACACATTACTTTAACCAAAAATAGAAACGTCAAAAAAGTTGATATCTTCAGTTATATTATATTAATACATTATTCTATAATATAGCCCATTTTTCTATTATAAATAATAGGAAACAGGAATATAGGGAAATATAACTATTATAATTTTCTATTTCAGTTTTAACTCACAAGTTCACATTTTTTGTGCTGTATGAATATTAAAATAACATTCTTGTCCTTTTCTGTAGCAGGCACCCATGAAAACCTTGGTAAGTTTATACCATTATGTGAAATTTATTTTTCATAATTCAACATGTTACAACATTATGTCTATATTTTAAAATATATTTATGTGTGTAAAATCTTATTTAAATGCAAACTTATGAAAGTGCTTAAAACTGGTCGGCACAAGGCCTATTGAGTCCTCAGTGCTTGCATTGAGGACGAACATGCCAATGACGCGGTCACCTTTTGCCAATGTCGCCACTCACTCACACACACGCACACACACACGCACGCACGCACACACACACACACACACGCACACACACACACACACACACACACACATTCACGGCAGTGAGCCCTTTCCGAGCACGTATGTGTCATGCAAACACACCACATATTTACTCCTGCTTAGAATGAATGGGAGTCAATGGGCCACGCCCCGTCGGGGTCAGTCACGTTAGTGTAATTGCACGGCATGTGACATTGGACTCCACAGTGACATGGGGGAGCTCGAGACCTTTCAAATAAGGCCAAATACATGGTTGTCATGGAAACGGATATATTGTTCCTGCTCAGATTATTATTATTAGGCCCGAGCCGAGTAACGTCGGGCCTATTGAGTATTTATTTATTTCTTTATTATTATTCAATGTTTATTTTTCTTCTCCTACACTTTGAGCTCAAATTTGATCCCCTGAACATGCATATAAACTCAGCAAATTTTGCACAAAATTCAGAAGTGTGAAAAAAAAAAATTTCATATAGGTTTCGTAGATGTTGGTAAAGAAGTGTTGCGACATTACATTACGCCAATGGGAGCACGTCTGACATAAAGTTTGTTGTAGAGTTACGAAAATTGGTACACATATTCATCATCAGGAGACAAACAAAAAATAAACTAACCAGAAGTCCGCCATGTTGGATTGAAATTTCAAAAATGTCGAGTCAGCATTTTCGCTGTCATCATATTTTAACAAACTCCTACTTGGCCATTGGGCTTAATGAGCTCAGAATCGGTGTACATTATCGAGACAAGTGGGGCATCAAAAGTTATCCAAATTGTCGGGAAAAGTGTCTCTGTTTTTGTGTGATGAGGTTGCAAAGTTTGCAATGTTTTTTGGAAAATTTACCATTACAAAAATTGCTTCAGTTCGGACATACAAACATCGATTTGGCTCAAATTTGACTTGGATATCTATGTCCCAGGCCTGCACTGATTTATCAAAAGAAATTGGAATTTCGCACAATTTTGCCCCCTACAAATGTACCTTTACTAAAATGGCATTAGTTTGGACACCAATTTGGCTCAAATTTCTATCAGTTGTCCATCTCACAGGCCTACACCCATTCATCAGACAAAAAAAAATCTAGCCCACGATACTATGCCCTCTCGTTGCCAGGTGGCATCAGCAGTTGCGTGGGGAGGCAGTAGCATGGGGGGGTGAGGGCCTTAACACTGCTTGTGGTTTTAATTTTGCATTTCAAACTGTAGACCTACAGTTTCGTCCTGGACTGACTTACATCTACGACTATGAAGCTGTTGTCATGACTGGCCTGCCTGAGGAAGGCCTGGCACGGGCTGGATTCAAAATCAAGTCCATAGTTACGATCCGCGCTGAAGGAGCTAACAACTTGGTCGTGCTGGAGGTAACAATGATTTATAACTAATTAGTTAATGACATAATTCTTTATACATCATGTGTGACTCACTGTATTATATCCATGAAACTTATGTTTAAGCTGCAGTTTGTCTACAGTCATGTTTTCATGCTTTCACTTTGTCATACAGCTCAAAGAACCTAAAATCTTTGAATTCAGTGGTTACTGGCCAAAAGACGAGTTCACCGAGGCCCCTGCCCTCACTCGTCTATTGTCTGAGCAGCTCCTGAAGACGGTCAAGTTTGAGTACATTAATGGTGCTGTCGGTAAAGTGTTCACACAAGATGGCGTCCCTGAATCTGTTGTGAATATTATAAGAGGAATCCTTAATACCATCAACCTGAAAATTAAGAGTACTCAAAATGTCTATGAACTACAGGAGGTATGAATCATTGAATTTTATAAGGTTTCATTAACAAAATGTCAACACCACTCTCAAGCCTTATTGTGATTTTTTTTTCTCTAGGCTGGAGCTCTCGGTGTGTGTAAGTCTCAGTATGTCATCAAAGATGATTCCAAGCGTGACCTAATCCTGCTGACCAAGACAAAGGACATGAATGAATGTCAGGAGAAGATCATCAAAGACATTGGCCTGGCTTACACCGAGAGCTGCCCTGAATGTGTGGCTGTAAGTGTCATTGGCCTGAAACTACCTTCCAGTCTAGGACATTACAGTCTTGCAAATGGTCTCTATTGTGGATTTTGTTTCTGCAGAGGGAAAAGGTACTGAAGGGAGCTGCTGTTTCTAACTATGAGATCAAGCAAGATGCACAAGCACAGTCCTACATGATCATGGCTGTGAATGCTATGGAACGCCTACATTTCTCACCTTTCAACATTTTGAATGGTGCTGCTCAGATGGAATCTAAGTAAGTAGTTTATCTGGAGTTGTGAAAGAATTATGTGTACTCCAGTGGCGGCTGCTGGTCTTTCAAAGAGAAGCTCATTGTCGGCTTCCATCATAAAATTTGGCAATTTATTGATATGTAAATTCTGCCCCCTCTGTGACCCTATTGTTTCAAGAAGGCGTTTTTTCCAGGGACTTGAACAAGGAAATGTTGAAATTATGTTAAACTGAAACAAGGAAATACTAAGTGTGTTTTATTTACAGTGTAAGAAATAAGTAAATAAGTAAATAAGTAATTTCGCCAAGCAAATATCATCAAATGGGTTACAGTTTGTCTTTCGATCTTCGCTTGCAAAATCTGACTGAAGTGAGCAGTCGTGACAGTGTATATCTCAAAATACCTGTCAATCAAAATGGGATTCAGCCTTTCGACTGATCCTCCAATCATCATGAGGAAGCCCAGCGTCCAGGCTGGCCGCGAGGCCCGCCCACAGCTCTATTCACCCCCAGAGACGCTGAGCGTCCGGGGGTGGAACAAAATCATGGCATTTATCAAATGACTGTTGGGTTTCGAGGCAATGAAAAAAACTGTGTGATGCTGTCCCATCAAAGTGCATAGATGCAAGTGCATAGCTTCTATGGGCAAATGCATTGACCATAGAGTGTAGAAGAAAACGGCGCGATGGGAATGTATGAGAAGTGAACAACATCCACTCAGTCGATTTATGATAAGTAGCTGATTCTGAACCGACTCGTCGAGATGAACATGTTCTAACACGAACATGTTCTAACACATTTGTAGTCATTGAAATGTTAACACAACTGTACATATTTGACCATTTAATTTTTGACATATTAGGGGAAGCTGAACTTCCACTGCAGTCTGAGAGAAATCACCTCTGGTGTATTCAGGGTTCCTACAGGTTTCTACAAATTAAATTGAAGTCTTTTTAAGACCTTTGTGAGACTACTTAAAAAAGTTTTAGCTTCCTTGGGCAACACGGCATGACTAATGGCTGGTGTTGGGCTGAACATTCTGTGATCATTTCTCACCGCGGGCTGCAAAGTTAGCGATAACTGGTTCCTAATTTTAATATAAATTATCGAGTTGGCATCGGTGGAACTGAGTAGACTAACATTACTTTCATTGTAGCTTGGACATTTAACAGACACATTTAAACACAATGCAGTAAACAGGTTTAATGCAACATATCTTAAGACCCACATAAATTCAAGAATTTTAAGACTTTTTAAGATCCTGTGGGAAACCTGATACTACAAATGCTATTTGTACGACACAGGAAGATTAATTAAATATTAATGTATTTTCACAGGCAAAGTATGATTTTCCGGGAGACAAAGACCACCCAAGAGGAGCCCAGCAGAGCTGTGTATAAAGAGCATGGCACCATTCAGTATGTATTCAGCAATGAGGCTCTTCTGAACCCCATCCACCTTCTGAAGTATCAGAGCCCCCTTCAGCTTTCACAGGTGAAAATAGTCCTCTAGCCCTATTTTTTGTTTTGTTTTATATCTGTAACACATTGGAAAACATGGAAGTAAATTTTATTCCATGACAGCATATTCAAGAGATCCTGAGGCAACTGAGGATGCAAAATGTGGACCAGGCCCATGAGAACGCCCCACAGCTGTTTATTGACCTCGTGATGTTGTTCCGTAAGGCCGCACGTGAGGACTTTATTAACCTGTGGGAGCAGTACAAGGACCAGCCTGAATACAGGTAACAGCAGTTTTCTATTTGCAGAAAAGCCAGGTATAAAAGCATGTATGGAAATTTCATTAGATATACAAAATGTCCTTTTTAGGCGCTGGCTTCTGTATGGTATTGTTCCTGCTGGTACTACTGCTGCTCTAAGGTTTATCAAAGATAGAGTCAGTGAACTCACATTTGCTGAAACTGCTCAAGCTCTGATGGGATCTGCACAAATGATGATCGCCAACGAGGAAACCATCCATGTTTTCCAGGCAAGTCAACAACAGCTTTTTCTGTGTGCAATATATCAAGGACAAGAAAAAATAATCATGATGTTGTGTTATATTTCTTGCACTACTCCTCAGGAACTGAGTCGCGAATTTGAAAACCAACCCTACCTGCATGAGATGGCCATGATGAGCTATGGTACCCTGATCGGCAAATACTGTGCAGAGAACCCAACTTGCTCAGATGACTTTGTGAAGGTATATAGTGATGTGATCCATTAGTGACATTAGATTTTACACTAGTGGCGTGCAGTACAGCACAAAATAGTTACCGTTTTCTCTTTCTCCTACAGCCCATTCATGAACGCTTGGCAAACAATGACCGTGAGATGGCTTTGCTTCTTAAAGTGCTAGGTAATGCTGGACATCCTGCTAGCCTGAAACCCATAATGAAGCTCCTGCCTGGTTTTGGCAGTGTTACTGTAGATCTGAAAGTTCAACTTGAAGCTGTTGCCGCCATGAAGAGGATCGCAAAGAAGGAGCCCAAGTTGGTAAGCCTGGATTTGTATGTCAATACAAACTTGAGTTCTTATGGAATGTGTATTTATAGCTTTTTTGTGTGTATTAGGTCCAAGTAGTAGCTATTCAGCTATTCCTGAACCGGGAAATTCAACCAGAACTCCGTATGGCTGCTGCTATGGCTTTATTTGAGACCAAGGTTTCTATGGCTATGGCATTTACAATTGCCAATGCTGTTTTGCAAGAATCAAATATGCAGCTTGCTAGCTTTGTCTACACTTACATGAATTCCATGGCAAAGAACACCGCCCCTGACCTTGCTTCTGCGTAAGACAATAAACAGTTCTTTCACTTTTGACAGTCTAAATATGTTATCTGATTCAAACCTCATTCTAATGTTTTTTGCTTTCAGTGCTGCTGTCTACAAAGTTGCTTTGAGGATCCTCAATCCTGTATTTGGCAGAAAGAGCCTCCGCTACAGCAAAGCTCTGTATTTTGATGCCTTCTATGGTATGAGGATGACCCTTTCTTTAATATAAATTCTATATCTATATATCACAGAATAGAAAAGTGTGTTCTGACTTGTGTTCTGACTTGTGTTAAGAGCCCTGGATGGTTGGTGCCGCTGGCAGTGTTTTCATCATCAATAAGGCTGCCACTATTGTGCCACAAGCCGTGATAGCCAAAGCACGGAGCTATCTGGCAGGGGCTTATGCTGATGTTTTTGAGGTAAGAAAGTGATGTCTGCTATTGCAAATAGCCACACTGGTATCCACATAAATTGGCAATATATCTGGCTACTTATTACTGCTTATGCACCAGTAACAAAGAGTTATTAGTACTGTCTTACAAAGTGTTATGTTACAATTATAAAACTTTATTCATAAAGTGTTATTGCTCTTATTTTAGATTGGACTGAGAACTGATGGACTTCAGGATGCTCTTATGAAAGTCCACAAGCCTCTTGAAGGAGCTGAGAAGAAACTCAGGATGAGGGAGCTTGTGAAGATTGTATGTTGTCAATTTACCATACTGTCAAGGCACATTTGCCTAACAGAGACTACAGTGTTTTAATTGTTTATTCTTTCATAACTTAACACAGCTCTCTGACTGGACGGCTTCACCCTCACGTGATCCTCTGCTGTCACTGTCTGTGAAATTCTTTGGACAAGAAATTGCCTTTGCCAACATTGACCAGACCATAGTTGATCTGCTTGTTCAGGTAGTGTATCAGAGACTATATATATATATATATATATATATATATATATATATATAGATAGATAGATAGATAGATAGATAGATAGATAGATATATAGATAGATAGATAGATAGATAGA
>JAPTMW010000019.1:34953073-34964140 GCA_029822955.1 Ostorhinchus angustatus | reverse complement strand
ATTATATTATATTATATTATATTATATTATATTATATTATATTATATTATATCAGTTTCTAATGGACTTCTACAACATACAGAATGAATTCATGTCTTCATTTCCCCAAAAGATGATCAAGTTCAGCCAGTCAAAGGCAGACAAATGGCCTCACATCTACTCAAGTCTTAGTGCAGGTGTACAGACATGAAGGACTAACTTAAAGAGTATTTGTAATTGTTTTTCGTAGCATATAAATCACTTTATAATTAGAATAACCTGTCAACAATGTGTATCACCACAGAATGTTTGCACTCCTTTTAACCTGTCTTAGTAAGCATAGGTTACAGGAGGACATACATACACACTAGACAGGTTAAATGAGGTTAACATCACATTACATAAGTTCCATCAGTGTCATGGAAGCACCACCCTCTGTACAAAATCCTCCTCCATCGGTGCACACACCTGTTGTAAGAGACCAGACGGACAGTCAGACAGCAGGTAAAGGAAAGAAGAAACCATGGCAGCTGCCTCAGACCAGGTAAAAATACATTTATTCTCCAAAACATAAGACAAGACACATTTGATGCCTTTCAGAGGCTGTAGCTTGACTATTTCTGTGATGGAGTCAGTGACCTGAGGGCCAAGCCACCGTCTGCTGATGTAAGAACAGAGTTAAATTAACACTAAACACAACTGTATAATCTAATGCCAGAAATGTGTCTAATAATCATAACTCAAGTGACCTGTTAATTCTGCCCTTAACCTATTATTCAGTGCCACAATAACTCAGAGGCTTCAGGAGGCTGAGTTGAAGACTCGCTGTAGTTTATGTTTTAATCATTTGGCTGGCAAAATGTTGGAAAATTGTGATACAGAAGTGTTTCCAAAAACCCAAGATGGCATCCTAAAATGTCAAGTTTGGATCAGAAAGAAAAGATATTTGGTTTACTGCCATAGAGGAGGAATGAAAACAGACAATGTTCAAATGTCATGAGTTGCAATCAGAAAATTTCTACTTTTTCACTTTATAATAAATAGTCCGTGACTTGTACTGAGTGTACACTACATCTATGAGATATATGTGTGTTGCAAATGTTACACTGTAATGAAACAAACCCCCAAAGCACAATGCAAAGTATTGATAGTATGTGTGTGTGTGTGCGTGTGTGTGTGTGAGTGCGTGTGACTGTGAGAGAGAATCAGTTTGAATGAATTGAAATTCTTTGAACAGTTGAGTATGTGGCCATAAAAGGGGGGAAAGTTATTAATACTCATTATTTAGCCATTTTAATGAGGCTTTTATTTTGAAAACCCCCACTGTGTATGTGTGTGTCTGTGAGATACAATCAGTTTTAATGAACTGAAATTTTTACAAACACTTGAGTATGTCATAAAAGTGGGGGGAAGCTATCATTACTCATTATTTAGCCGTTTAATAAGGCTTTTATTTTTGAAAAACCCTACTACCCTGTATGCATATGTGTGTGTGTCTGTAAAAGAAAATCATCTTGAATAAATTGAAATTGTATGAACACTTATGTTGGTCATTAAAGAGCAAAAAAGTCTTTAAAAATCATGATTCACCATTAATAATAACCCTTTTACTTTAGAAACTCCATATATTCACAGTTTCTTTCCCTTAGCATTTAGTTGTTCTGGTCATACTGCAGCATGGCATTAGAGAATATGGCAAAAACTATTCTCTAAGTGAAACTCAGGACAATTAATACTTTTATTTTGACAAGGACTATCAGGCAGCAGTGGAAAGATGCAGATAATTGGTCAGGCATTGTTTGGCCCACAACTGTCACACATGATGTGAAATACTGAAAATAAAAATTACATAAAATCATCCTACATCATCCCATCATCAAAAAAAAGACGAAATGACAATCATGAAATCCCAGAAATGTGAGAGTTGTGTATGAAGGTAGATTTGTTTCTTTATTATTCAATCAAAAGAAAAGTTGCCTTAACAAAACAAAAAACAAACAAACAAAAAATCAATCGAAAATAACTTTACTTCAATGAAAAAAACCCTTTTCAGTCAAAGAAAAAGTGCTTGAAAGCAAATATTTGAAACCCCCCAAAAAACTGCATTTCAACACTTTTTTCTTTGATTGAAAATTTTGTTTTGATTTAAATGAGTTATTTTTTGATTGAAAATATTTTTGTTTTGAAAAAACCTAACAGTTATGACAAAAGTGGAAAATCATTTTTTGACAAGGGTTTACTCAATCTTTTGGTGCTATTCATAAGCCAGTATGACAACTGCCCTCAGACTAGATCCATTTTGAGGAATGGGAGTTTTTGAATGAGAGTTTTACTTTGAAAGGCAAATTGCCAAGTTCATCTTGGAGTTAGCTCATGGGTGTCAGCATGTGATTTGTCAAATTTTTCACCAGATACAACATGCATGCCAATTTTGCAGAGTTTTTGAGCATAGTGAGGGGGTCATATTCCCGTTTAAAGTGTCGTGGAAGAATAAGAAATGAACAAAATACAATAGGGCCTTTCATACGGTGGCCGGGAAGTGCAAAACAATATTAGATTTACCTGAAACACTTTTACAAGTTTAACAAAACACTTTTACTAATTGACCAAAACACTTTTACAAATTGACCAAAACACTTGTACAAATTGACCAAAACATTAGTGATGCTTCAGGAACCAGGACCTCGGAACCAGTTCCGTTTAAGGATTATGGAACTTCTAGATTGGTTTTAGAGAACTCAAACCCAAGCCATGCTCCAACCTCCAAGGCCCATTTCCCCGCATTAAGACCAGCTCCTGTGGGGCTTGGAGGGGCTTTAACCTGCGGTGAACCACGAGACCAAGCCCCTTGATGGCCCTCGGATCTAGTTCTGAATAATGCTCTCATCAGGTCCGAACCATAAATAACTACACATTTGCACTCTTCTGCTGTTTATATTTTCTTTAATGTCGAATGACGAATGTCATTTTCCTTGACTTCATTAATGCCAACTCCAACTCCCACATCCTGCCCTGCAAGAAGCTGTGCTGCAGGCTCTAACTGGGCTCCTGTCAGGCTTACAGACCAGTGCTAAACCGCTGTGACCTGCAACACCAAACCGCAGAATGGACCTCCAAGCTCCAGGGTTTTCATCAGTTATGTTTAATTAAAACGGACCCCGGAAGACCAACTCCATGCTGGTTCTGAATAAGCTTTCTAGGATCTGTTTTTTCGGACCCAGTTCCATGTAAGGATCTCGGTACCATATGTGTATTAATTAATGGCTCGGACCTGACGAGAGCATTATTCAGAACGAGATCCAGGGTCTGTGGAGGTGTGGGTTGGTGTCTTTGTTCACCGCGGGTTAGAACACATTCAAGCCCCATAGGAGTTGGGCTCGCAGGGCTTAATGCGGGTGAAGCGGGGCTTGGAGGTCGGCGCACGGCTTGTTCCAAAGACGAAATTCATTCCATGATCCTTAAACGGAACTGGTTTCGAGAAAGGCACCAACTTCAGGCTCCCACTGAATGATGCTTTTTTCTTCTTGCTGATGTTCTAAAACACACACGCTATTCCAGCTGTGCAGACACACCAGTACCTGTCAGCCTGTATCTGTCCCGGGGTTTGGTTTAGGGCTCCCGGTGCTAAACAGAGGAACTACAAATCACTGAAGCTAAAATGTGTGTTTCTCGATTGTTATGTATATATCCTACATCTTGGAGGCTTCATCACCTTTGTAATGGACAGAGCTCTGGGAGCCCCGGTTCAGCCGCATTAAACCCTGCGATCTAGTTCCATGATCCTTAAACAGAACTGGTTCCGAGGTCCTGGTTCCTCAAGCATCACTAATGTTTCAGTCAATTTGTAAAAGTGTTTCGGTCTATTTGTAAAAGTGTTTTGGTCAATTTGTAAAAGTGTTTCGCTAAACTTGTAAAAGTGTTTTGGTCAATTTGTAAAAGTGTTTTGGTCAATTTGTAAAAGTGATTTTTTCGGTCAATTTGTAAAAGTGTTTTGTCAAACTTGTAACGTGTTTCAGGTAAATGTAATGTAATGTTTTGCACTTCCCTGCCACTGAACATTCAGGCAAGTCCTCTCACTCACAGAGTGAAAGGGACTCACCTTTCAGGCTTGGTTCCTAATAATATAAGAGAATCATAATAAATCTGTAAAAAAAATATCCGGAAACATTTTATTTTTAAAACTGGTAAGAGAAAGTAGGACATCCTCTTACAATATTTAATATTTACAGAAAAAGGACCACAAAAAAAAATTTACATTTCATAAGGTTAGCTTGACCTGCAAGAGGGTTAATCAGTGCCCAAATATCCCATCACCATGGCACAGATGACAATTTAACAGAATTGGTGATGAAAACATCATAAGAATAGATGAATTTATCATTGTTTTTGTACAGAATGTGGAGTTTGTGCAGACAGGCTACGGCAAGAACATGGTGAAGGTGCTGTTTATCAGGAGACAGGGTAGCCACCATGATATCATCGAGCTGACGGCGGATGTGGAGCTCACACTCAAATCACGCAAGGACTATTTAACTGGAGACAATGGTGACATCATCCCCACAGACACTATCAAGAACACTGTGCACGCCCTGGCCAAAATCAAAGGGGTAAGTCACACCACAGGCATTGATGCATTATCAAGAATTTATTGTATGTACAGAAATGTGCGAGAAATTAAGTATTCACTACAAAAAAAAACACCTGTATTCAGCAGTATCTTTGTGATTTACTTCTGTGCAGGTGAAGAGCATTGAGCAGTTTTCACTGGATATCTGCCATCATTTCCTGACCTCTTTTAACCATGTTCTGAGGGTAAAGGTTCAAATGAAGGAGACTCCATGGAGGAGGCTAGAGAAGGTAAACATGCACTTCCAAGGCCAGTCTTTATGACATCAACATTAGAACACTGTTTATGTAAGTGATTCTCAGCTAGTGGGTTGTTATCCAAAAGTGGGCCTCAAACCCATCAGTGGGTCGTGGGTCTTTGCCCAAGAAAAAAATAATGTTCAGAAACAAATTGTGTATTTTATTTTTTATGGAGCTAAGGACTGTCCATTCACACTCCCCAACAGTAGGTTGCGGTAGTGCGCTGTAATGCTAATTAACGCCAGACATTTCACAGCTTGAAAGAAAACCCAAAAGTTTCTCTTCAAATCATGGTGAAACTCAGATGTGACACGGACTACATAAGATATGGGTTTTACCAACACTGAGGACAAAAACCTCAGTGTGTTTAATTCTTGAATAAGTGACTGAATTAACTTTTCATTTTTAACTGAGTACACATTTTTGGTTTTGGTTCACATGGACCTAATTTAATAGTAAAGGTAATATTTCCAAATTTATCATCACCACGTGCTGGTCAGTTTGGTTTATCATTAAACTTATCTTCTGCGTTAGCATACTGTGATATTCCGTATTATCTCAGATTCAAAATACACCATGTTTTGATTAAATAAATTTGAGGAGTTTAACTTTTATCAGTTTGGGTCATGGGCTTGTCATTGAGGGGTGATAGTAGGTCCTGAAGCCAGACCAGTTTAGAACTGCTGGTCTATGTAATAGTCACAAGCTGAAAAAGCATAATCTTTGTGTCAAATCTATGTAATCTTTTACTCTGTTACTCATTTAAATCTGTCTAGAAAATACCATGAGCAGACAACAGTTGATCCTAATGCCTTATTGTACTTTTTTTCTTTGTCAGAATGGTGTTCAACATGTTCATGCATTTATCTTCAGTCCAGAGTCTTGTCGTTTTTGTGATGTTGAGCAGAATCTCAATGGTAAGCACAGCCTCTGTTTTCATGCTAACTTACTACTGATTAACTGGGGATACTGAAGCAAACAGAGGCCGGTTCAACATGTACCACTGACCCCAGCTTGGCTGTAGGGCCATTTCCTGCATATCCTTCCCATCCCTGTTTACTGGTAAAATTACTGACTGAAGGCCATGCTTATGAACAACATGTTACATCATCACTCCCAGATGTCTGTCCATCCTGATGTCTATCAGAAAGATTGCACAAACACGACAAAGGTGATTTTGATGAGATCAGGTGGAGGGTGAGATAGAAGTAGAGCTGCAGCTATTGATTGGTTTTATAATTTAGTTGCTTGATTATTTTCTCCGATTTGATTGAACAACGATTGGAATATGTGGGGGGAAAAATGTAAAAATGTGAAACAGACATGCGAAAATGGAAAAACAACTTGTCCAACCAATGAAGTCTGAAAGTAAATGTATAGCCCACATAAAAAATAGCTGTATAGAAATAACAACAATTAAAACCGCAAGCAGTGTTAAGGCCCTTGCCCTCCCTTGCTACTGCCTCGCCATGCGACTGCTGACACCACGAGATAGCGACAGGACACTGTATCGCAGGCTGGATCCGACATTCTGCGAGATACACACATTTAACGTATGTCTGAGCTGAAGCATTTTTTGTAATGGTAAACTTTCCCAAAAACTTTGCAAAGTTTGCTACATTTTTCCCAAAAATTTGGATAACTTTTGATGCCCCAGTTGTCTAGATAATGTACATCGATTTTGAGCTCATTTGGCCCAACGGCCAAGGAGGAGATAGTTCAAATATGACGACAGCGAAAACACCATCTCAGCATTTTTTACATTTCAATCCAACATGGCAGACTTCTGGATGGTTTAGGGGTGTGGCCATGATGATCTTTTTTGTTCGTCTCCTCACGATGAATATGTGTACCAATTTTCGTGGTTGTGCGAGAAAGTTTTCATCAGAGGGCGCTTCTATACCAACATCTACGAAACCTATTTGTAAATGCAATTTTTCTTCTGAACTTCTGAATTTTGTGCAAAATTTGGTGAGTTTTCATAAATGTTCAGGGGGTCAAATTTGAACTCAAAGAGCAGGGGAAAATCGAGGGGAAAGCAAGAACAACATATGGCAACCACATATTTGAAAGCTCTCAAGCTGCCCTACATGAATGTGAATGTGTGTGAGTGGCAACAATTGTCAATGGCGACCGCGTCACTGGCATGGTCATCCCCATGTGACCACTGCGGTCTCAATAGGCCCTGCAGCGACGTTACTCGGCTCGGGCCTAATAAATAAAGAAAGAAAGAAAAATAATAATAACTGGAACTGCAAGCAGGTATGAACGGGGGCAAGCGTCCCCGCGCCACTCGGCCCCCAGGCCTCACGGAGCCCACGGAAGTCAGCCCCAAAGGACGACAGTCTCTGGGCGAGCTTGTGGAGGCTCAGCCCCTGTTCATAATGGTTTGCAGTTATAGTTAATATTCCAACGTCTCAGCCAATGTATTTGCTGTAATGAGACAAACTCATTAGTAGTGCAATAGCCCTAATGTATGGTTACTTGGATTTGTTGTAAAAAATGATGCCCACATTGACCAATCATTAGCAAACTTTACCACTGGTCTCAGGAGTGACCCCACATTATGCTCACCAAATTTTGTGTGAATCTGACCAACTTTTGTGTGGTTTGATATTTCTGTGTTTATAGTACCCCCTAAAGACCAATATCCACCAAATTTGGTACAGAGCCTCTGATTAACCTCCAAAACAAGTGTGTTGAGTTTGGTGTTGATAGGATTTACTTTGACAAAGATATACAACAGTTGACTTTTTTTTTACTAGCTACATAAAATTTGGTTAATAGTTTGCAATTATTGTGATAACTTTGAATAGGGTCAATCAGAAGAGTGTACATGCCAAGATTTATGCAGATCAGAAAAAATTCCAACTAGGAGTTCGAAGAAGTAGGTTTGCCAGTTTTTGCAATTTTGCTGAATAAAAGACACACCCAAAAGTGGCGTGGTCTAGCCCATGTGACTCAGCCCTATTCAGGGAATCTGATGATATGAGGTTTTTGAATGTGTGACATACAATGTGAGAGTTATACACCAAAAATGCAACAGTAGTGGAAAAGGCCTCATGTGTGGTGACTTTATTTGTTGTAATAAATTACTCCCACGTTGACCAATCATTACCCAACTTTACCACTGGCCAGAGCCCCCCTACATCATTGTCAACAAATTTTGTGCCGATCTGACCAACTTTTGTGTGACTTGATATTTTTCAGTTTATAGCTCCCCCTATTGGCCAATTTGCGCCAAATTTGGCAGAGAGCCTCTGATTGACCTCTAAAATAACTGTACTGAATTTGATGTTGATAGCATTCATTTTGACTAAGATATGCAACAATATGTGGTGAAGAAGGAGCTGAGCCAAAAGGCGAAGCTCTCGATTTACCAGTCAATCTACATTCCTACTCCCATCTATGGTCATGAGCTTGAATGAGATGAATGGAGAGAGGAAAGTCTGGGCATCCCTACTTAGACTGTTGCCCCTGCGACCTGGCCCCAGATAAGCGGAAGATAATGGATGGATGGATGGATGGATGGATGGATGGATGGATGGATGGATGGATGGATGGATGGATGGATGGATGGATGGAAAAACTATTTTTGCTTGTAACTAGACCCAGTGCTATCCAAGGAATAAAATGATGTAAACTTTATGAATGTGTCATTTAAAATTTTGAAGTTAGAGGCAAAAATGCAAAATTTTCCATTATAGCACCACCTAGTGGAATACAGCCACAATTTTTGGTATGGTAGATCTGTGTCCTATTCTATAGGGTCCATGTAAATTTCAAAGCCCTCAGTATAACAGTTCAGCTGTAATAAATGTTTGTTATTT
This sequence comes from Ostorhinchus angustatus, assembly GCA_029822955.1. NCBI lineage: Eukaryota > Metazoa > Chordata > Actinopteri > Kurtiformes > Apogonidae > Ostorhinchus > Ostorhinchus angustatus. The sequence continues at coordinate 34,955,465 of JAPTMW010000019.1, read as the reverse complement.
GTCTTGGAATAAGCCATGCCCACTGTTACAGTCCATCTAGGGGTTAGGAAGACCGAAACATAAAAAGGCAACCAACAGATGTAGTGCTCACAAATGATAGTTTAATTTACAAATAAAGAACTCACAAAATTAACACAAACAGAGAGTCAGGGTGCCCAGCAACACAGGAGTTAGAATAACTAAACTAAAGCAAGACAAGCTGGGTCACCCGGCTCTAAATTAACAATGAATCTAATAAAACGGTGACATCTTGGAGTGGCAATGGAACCGGGCTGTGGCTGGCATGTTAGTTGGACGGCGAGAACGAGCCCTCGCCCTTCCTTGTTATCGCCTCCCCATACGACTGCTGACGCCACCAGACTGCAAGATGACACTGTGTCGTGGGCTGGATCCGACATTCTGTGAGATGCATGAACTTTTGGGGGGCGCTATAGTGCGAGTTTTTTTTTTTTATTTTGTCATATGAATGGGTGTAGGCCTGTGAGATTGACAAGTGATTTAAATCTGAGTCAATTGCGCTATAGTGCAAAATCACAATTAATTTTGATAAATGGGTGTAGGCCAGGGAGATAGATGTCTGAGACAAATTTGAGCCAAATCGGTGTTCGTATGTCTGAACTGAAGCAATTTTTATAAAGGTAAATATGTAGAGGGTGCTATAGTGCGAAATTGTAATGTATTTAGATGAATGAGTGTGAGGGAGTTGACAAATGCCTCAAATTTGAACCAAATCGGTGTTCTTATGTCCGAACTGAAGCCATTTTTATAAAGGTAAATATGTAGGGGGCGCTATTGTTCGATTTTTTTCAGTTTTGTCAGATGGACAACTGTTACAAATTTGAGCCAAATCAGTGTTCGTATGTCGGAGCTGAAGCAATTTTTGCAATGAGAAATTTTCCAAAAACTTCGCAAAGTTTGTAACTTCAGCCCTATTGCACGGGATTAGTATTACCTGGGGATGTCTGGTAATTTGTAAATTACTCCCCCACCTCTGTGTTTCATGTGGCGTATTCGAACAGGATTAGCGAAGTCTGCATATTATTCGAATTTACTGACATTAAGGCCTCCTGCTCCAGTGCCCGACTGTCCAGGACTTCAGAGACTAGACAAAAATTAATGAACGGCTGGAATACCTCCGAAGAGGACACAGAGCTGCCTCAAAAATAACAAAAAGACTGGGTCACAGCCCATGAGGTGTCCTTATTTTGAGGAACTGGACGCGGTTCCTTACCGCATGCTGTTACACATGTCATCCACACCAATGTCCTGTGAAATTTTGCCCTTTTGGTGGCTTTTTTTCTGCGGATGGGTCTCCATATAATTTGTCGAGAGACACTAAAATTGCCATTCATCATTTCAACCGCAGCGTCCATTACTCAACTCGGAAAAAGACAGAAAATGGCGCACAATAAAAAGAACAAACACCGCCCAATCACTGAGATGCAGATTCACACGGGACAAGTATTATTATTGAAAAATATGAATGATAAAAGACATTAAATGCAGGAATCAGTAAATTTACATAATGTTAAGCATAGAAATTGTTCAGTTGATAATGAGGTAAAGACAGGTTTCAAAGACACTTCAGTAGTTTTCAGATTTCATACACTTCAAACAGTTGTAACTTTTTTTTCACTTGCTCTTTTCAAAAAGCGAAATTAGATCCATAAACTAGACAAATTAAGCTAAAAGATGAGCCCATTTGTTATGTGATATTAAGAAATATGATTTTGACTCATGATGTTCACTTTTGCTTGACCAGGCCCAGGAGTAAATATGTGGTTTGTGTACATTTCATGTGCATGCTTGATGAATGTGCCATGAATGTGAATGTATGTCAGAGTGGCAACAGTTGTAAATGGCGACCACATTATGGACATATTTGTCTGCGTGCTCACACTGCAGACTCAATAGGCCCTACGCTGACATGTTACTCAGCTTGGGCCTAATAAATACGACAAACAATAGTCCCCTGTGCCTTGCATTACATGCAAGCACAAGGGGAATAACAACAGTATAAAAGCATATATAAAAATATCTATAGATATGAAAATTACATTATTTTTCAACCCCTCCCCATATACCATCAAAGTCTGCCTTGGATCCCCGTTTTTCCTTCTGTCCCCTTTCCCTGAATCCCTTGGAAAAGTTCCATCATGTGATCATGTGTACTGTGTCTATAATGATGTGTTACTATGTCCTATGTAGGTGCTTGCATTATCTGTATCTGTACTGTAATTTCTGGAATCTTGGGTGGCACGGCAGCCTGTTACGTGCAGCTCTTCTGGTGTTGTAACCAAAGAATTTCCTTTCACGGATCAATAAAGTATCTATTCTATTCTATTCTATTCTATTCTATTCTATTCTATTCTATTCTATTCTATTCTATTCT
>JAPTMW010000019.1:34705955-34724658 GCA_029822955.1 Ostorhinchus angustatus | reverse complement strand
TGTTTAGTTTTGTTAACCCCCTTTCTGTTTGCCCTCCTGCATATTTATTTTGGTCTCTATTCGCCTATGCATTAAACAGCTGACAGGAACGAAATTAACCGTTCCGGGAACAATATTTTTTTGTTGTAACCGGTTCGGGAACATCAATTTATTGGTGGAACTCATAACCGGAAACGTTATAATTCCGTTTCTGTTTGGAACGAACCGATTGGAATTTTTTTTGGTTTAAAGCCCTGATAAAAACTGAAAACAGGTCCCACAGACCCGAACACCATACAAGGGTTAAAAATGATAGGGGTGTCACGGTCCGATATTGATATCAAATATCAGTCCGATATCAGCCAAAAAATGAGTATCGGATTTTATCAGACTGCATCTAAAATCTCCGATATAAGTGCTCGGATAAGCAGTCCATTTTCCGTTCCTGCACGAGGCTCTTAAGCACAGCGTCAATTCTCATTGAGGAGCACAGGAGCAGCTGACAGCAGAACATGCCCAAATGCTTTTCTTCTTAAAAAAAAAAATCTCCACATCATGCTCGGACTGCAGGAAGTGGGCATGGAGGCAGAGGTTGCACTAGACATTTTTGTTGTCTGTCATGATGATGGACAGGGTCGTAACAATTCTGTGATAACATATCATTATCTGTCATTTCAAATGTAATTTTTTGGTAGTATTTAGTAGGATTTAATGTTTAAAAACATTTCAACGATGGCTGTTAATCGTCATCCTCCACCGCATCAGTCCCTCTTTTTTCATTGTGTTTATCAATGCCATCACATTTACTGGGCTTTGAAAAGAACTAGGGACACTCGGCTGTCTGACATTTTGCGCTAGCAAAGTAGTATATACTTTCAGCTAAAGTCAGCTAAACAACGGGACCAGAGTTTAAAATGAGTGATTAAAATGCAGACACACCATCAACCGGGCAGGGAGGGGGGGTTGGATGGGGGGTACTACAGGTGAACTAACAGTCATCTGACAGAAGTACCGGGGTTACAGAGTCCTGCATGGTCCATTTTGCAAACCCTTACATATCCACGTACATTAGACCTGCAACCAGACCCATGATTAAACACATTGTCTACTTAGTAACACACTTTTAAGGGCTTTATGTTTGGCTAAAACGCATGCCATCAATGCTGCTCAATGACATCTGTGGCCAGATGTAAAGTTCACTTCAAAATAAAACAAACCGGCTGTGGATCGACCATGGTTACACGGTTTCATCTATAAATCTGCTTTTATTTTTTCACTTCCTTTCCTGCTACCCACCTGCACTTCGTTTAACTTTACCTCTGCCCATACCCCGATTTTTTTTTTTAAACTCGTCTCTGCATGTTTTTGTGGGTTTTGTGGGCACAGTCAGTGAAACTGGAGCGGTAAACTCTTAACTTTGAGCTGTTGGACAGTGGACAATATTGTGTTGTTGTTTTTGTTCCCACCATATACTGACAGTAAAAAATAACTGAAGTGAACTTGAATTGTTTGCACTTTAAAAGTATAATTTGTTTTTATTGGATTTATTTAGGTTATTTTTCAGGGTCTTCTAATTAATGAATTTATTTTATTCAATTGTAGAATACTGTAGATATTATGTCGAGGGTTACATTTTATGTAACCAATTGGTTAATAATAAATGGGTCAGTTTTTCTCATACCTACTGTTACTGACTATTGTTCTCTGTTTGAGTAACATCACTTGATCAAGCCTTTTCTAGCATTCCACACTACAAAATAAGTAATAAAAGTATGTATGATTCATGCTGATACCGTATCGGCCAGTCCTCAAGGCTCCAATATCGGTATTGTATCGGAAGTGAAAAATTTGTATCGGGACATTCCTAAAAAATGACACTGGCTGATCAGAGGTATGGTGTGGATTACTTATACTTTATTCAAAAAGTGTATTTTATATATTCCTTTAAACTTATGTTTTTAATTTACTTGTAAGGAAGCTTCCAGAAAGTAATGCCTATTCCCTAGGGGTGCAATGGTACACATCATACTGTCTGGTGCGCCTCCAACTGTTTGGTACAGGCATGTACTGCGGTGCAGCTCATTTGTCATTTTCAAATGACATTTCCGGACAAGTCACATTAATATTAGAGCTTTGCAAGATGATTCACTTAGAGAATTCCACTGTAATTGGTTGGAGCCGGACTCAGAGCCTGTCTAAAGCATTATGCGGTGGAGCCTCTTAGAGCGTGTGGTATAGCAAGATCCGAGCCGGACATGGAACACAGCCCCTCTACTTCCAATTACCCTTTGCAATATTAACATTAGTATTCACATTAGTAACTGTACAGTGAACCATGACTCAAGAACCGTAATACATACCAAACCGTGGATAACCTGTATCATTGCATCCTTAGTATTCACACCGAGAAAAGCGTATGCAGAGTTGCATTTACACGAACATATGTTGAACGTATGATGATTTAGTGCATGTAATAGATATTATTATTCCGGATTGGACCCAGTGTATTCCAATGTGCAGACAGTGATGTAGTGAATGCATGAAGTAGATGTAGAACTTGTAGTTGAGAAGTAGATGTAGAACTTGTAGTTGAGAGAGTAGAACCTTTTTTCTCATGGTTTCATACACTTTCACATTTTCTTAAAAAGTCAGAAACTCAGCATCATCAAACTTACACATATCCTGTTTGTGTATTGTAGTATTTTTTTTGTATGTTTTAGTGTGTTGTAGCATTTTTTTGTAGCATTTCAGTGTATTTTTTGTGTATGTTTGTGTAGAATAATGTATGAGGCCCGTTCTGTTATTAGTGTGAATGGAAGGTCTGAAATTTGACCAAAGACAACCAGAAAAGTCTTAAAAAGTCAACCTCAGCTTCCTCAAACCTGCAGGTCCCCTGATTGTAATTCCCCTGCCTTTGTATTACTGTTTGTTGTTGTCATCTTAATTATTATTTCATGAGCTTTCATTCCTCTTGTATTTGACATTGACTTTCCAGCTGAATTGAAATGTGCTACAGTAGGTTTTCTAAACTAACAGCTGTTAGTAAACCATGGCAGTTGTGTGTGACTGTGCAGAGAAAAAACACTCATGTGAACCTTATTTGTTCCTGTGTTCTCTTTTCAGAACTTTGGAGTCCTGTACAGTGTTGTTCGTAGAATCACTCAGCCCAAAACCAAGACCCATTAAGTCTCCAGACGTGGTCCACTTCAAACCAACAAACTCTGTTCTGTAAGAGACAGTAGCCAGGCCATGCTGCTGAAATGATGATGGTTTTCATACCAGCAGACCCCCCCACCCCCCTCATCCAACCTGAACTCAAATCTATGATGTCGGATCCTGTCTTGCTGCCAACTGTAACCCATGTGGTCTCACGGACCAGAATAATCAGGAATCACTTTTTCATTTTTCTGCCCTCATTTCCCAGATGTCATGTCATTTATGTTCCATCCATATGTTTCATGACGTTAGTGATGCAGCTAAGGTGTGTACCCGCACCTCAGAGGGTTTAAGTTGGATTAAGAGGTTGTAATGATGTAACTGCTGATCACTCCTGTCTCTATCTATCTATCTATCTATCTATCTATCTATCTATCTATCTATCTATCTATCTATCTATCTATCTATCTATCTATCGCCAGGTTTAACTCTTAAAGACCCCAACATCCACCGTCGAACAAAACCATCTACTGATCTGAAATGTTTGATACTTGTTGGTCTACTTATCTTATCAATACATGTAAATAATTGGTGTAAAATATTTGTCAACTTTGCATGGTCAACAGATATGACCCGTTTGGACGTTCAGAGGCTCTGTCATGAACATGAAAACATAGTAATCTTCTACAACATGGATTCACCAGTACATCCCATGTATTTTGATAAGTGACAACAGATGGAGACACTTGGTTTATGTTAAGTTAATTATAGATTTTTTGAAAAATACACTTTTTCTTCTTGTTTTTTCTGATTTGATATAATAGCCTTTGAATTCACTCTGAGCTTTTATGAACATCTATATGATCAGTAAATTGAATACAGGAAAATACATGCTTTACACTTAAAAATACAAAATGTAGAGAAATATAAATGGTGATAAATCACTTGTCTTTAATAGCTCTTTCAGGGTCTTTAAGGGTTAAATCATGATGGTTTTGAGGCAGCTGGAGGGAGACAGGACCACAGACAAAAGCCTGGAATTTGGTTTAAGTTTCAACATGGAGGAAATATTCCCTCAGAATTTAAGGTTTACATAAAAGACAAGTTGTCTAAATTAAATGTGAAGTAGTGTTTAGATGATCTTGATTTTATGACATTTAGTACATTTACTAATGACAGTAAAATATGGTGGATTTCAACAAAAAACTTGCCAAATTATCTTATTTATGATTTTTCCCCCCCTTATAGAACATAACTGTAGTAGAATAGATTCCACCGTTAATGTCTAAATGTTTGCCTTTGTCGCCTTATTCAATAGTTGAAATCTGTTCCTGTGTGACTTGATGTGTCTTTACTTTTGTTGTTCAGACTTTTTAAAGATCCTGAATCAATTTGTAAAAGTCATGTTGGGGACTTTCACTAATTCTGGAAGCTCAGAAAGCCACAACATCCACGTTTTGTTGTCAAATACATGTCAAAACTCCTCTTAAACCTTTTTTAATCAGCTGTAATATGTTGCAGTGAATGTGGTCTTTTGGCGACTGAAAGTACAAATGTGACTCAATCACCTTTTTTTTTTTTTTAAATGCCATTAAGATTTAGGTCAAGTCATCACTGTGGTTTTTACTCATTTAATATTAAAAGTATCCAGTCATAAACTGAACTGGTTAAATGCGAGTCTGCAGTGATGACTAAAGTTGCATCTTGCCTCTTGTTGTGGGTGAGCAGTTAATTTGTTGTATTTTTCATGTGCAACTGCATGACCTGTGACCTCCCATCTCCACCCCCACCACCATGGTAAAGCTGACAGGATTTTTTTTTTTTTTTTTTACTTCTACCTACGTGAGGGGAAAACACTATCTGATACCATTTGAATTTTAATTTATTGAAACAGTTTTCAGTCTTGCACTGAAATGAACTCTCTGGTCTGAACTGTTTCACATCATCCACACTTGATCTTTGCCTTTGCAATGAAAATTATATCAGATGTGATTTAAATAAATAAACGAACAATGAAACAAGTTTACTGGCATGATTTTATTCTGTGGGAAAAATTAAACGATAACATTGGCTGAATGGTATTAAAACTGTATTACAAAAGAGCAAATTTTTGTTTAAATCATCAGATTTAGAAAGCAGTCATAGTTATAACAATGTCAAAGAAAAAGGGGCAATTTGCATTGGATACCAACCTGTATATTTAAAATGCACACTCACATAAGAGATTCAATTCATGATTCTTCCCACAAAAGTAAAAAAAAATTCCCAGATTTTCTTTTTCTAATTTGATCTATGAATAACCAATTAAAATAATACTAATAAATTACAGTGCAATGTTTGTTTGGTTTTTTTTTTTTTGTTTTTTTTTAGGTTTTATTAAATACTTGTGGGGCTTTGTCCCTATGGTTCTTTACTCTCTACATTCCTATCCAATTCTCATAAGCACTTGCCTTCTAATTTTAGGTGGACGTTTTGGCACAATTAAAGCATTAATGTGAATACTTTGTCATAATGGGGTGAAGTCAGTTCAGTCAAAAAACATCAAGGTAAGTCTGTGTCAGACTGTAAATTCTACTGCATCTGTTCCAACATTGAAAAGCTGATTGTATTTGACAAACAGTCCCGTAAGGCTTTCCAATTCCATATGGTTGCATTATTCATTAAGCCAGAAGATTTACTATGCAAGTCAAGTATGAAATGCCATATAGAGCAGTAGATATGGTCAGATATCTGCTGCTGTTTAGGCTATATGTGCCCATAATTCATTGCTTGTAAGGCCCTTTCCAAACTTAAAATTAGGACCAATTGGGTCACCAACTGCTAGGGAAAAGTACTTCACAATATGTGATTTTCCCAATTAAACTAATGGAATAGATGTCTTAACCTCATCAAACCCATCTGGAATGTCGATAAGAGGTGTCCGTTGGAAAAGACATGACAAAAATGAGGGTTTGACAAAACACCCAGTTGAACTGTTTATCCAGTCATCCACTACACAGACCAGTAAAAAAGACACACAAAAAAAACTGGTTTAATTGATGTGGTATCATCTTATTTCTTTAACATCCATCAGTTTGCTAGAGGGGATAAATGTTGGACTGTGTTTCAGTTGAAAAAAGTCATGACCAAAATAGGAGATGGTCCAAACAGGCTAGAAGTTGGTTAAAAAAAAAAAAAGTTCCACTTATGACATTAAAAAGACATTAAAAATAACCTTAAAGGTGGATAAAATATGCTAAACCCAATTAAATTACACTAAAATGAAGTACAACAAAACGGAGAGATAATTTAAACAGATAAGAAGTTGGTTAAACCAGCATCAAATTTGGTAAAATTTCTAAAGATAAACTATTTAATGATTAAACCAGTAAAGATGGTTAAAATCAGGGTGGAAAGAAAGGATGAGGGGACTACCCATAATGCCTAGTGGCTTCAGTACAACCCTGTGGGGGTAGTGTTATGATCTGGGGTTGGTTCAATAATAAGAATATTTGGAACTTTTCTTGTTTTGTTTGCTTTCAGGTTGCATTGTTATCTGTGATGGACAGATCATTTAATTTAACATGATTGTTTGGATGTCACTAACAAAGGAGATATTGATGCAATTCATGGCATATTCTTTGCCAAGTTGGAGGAGAAATCAGATTGATTTGTTAGATTGTCAGACATTATAGGAGCTGCTGGAATCTACCTTCTGGCTTAAATATGTCTTCCACACCTGCAGATTGAGTTTTTCTGTTTCTGATCTGTTAAAAGTGTTTCGTTCTGGCTGAGTCATCTGACTGAACTGAGCTTCACATGCAACATCTTGATCCAAAATAATCTCCAAGCTGATGCCCAATGAAACACTCCAATAAAATCTACACAGAAAAAGTTTCCAAACATTCCCTTGAATTCCCTTAAATTTCCGATGTCAGTCTTGGTTTGTCATTTTCTTTTGTCACAGCACTGTTTGGTGTTGAGACACAGTGGGACAGAGACTGAAGGTGCAGCCTTCCTTTGTATGTACAGTACTACTACCATTACTTTAGTACCATTACTACCAGACTGGAGGGAGGAGTCACAGCTGACCCAGATCACACATCTGTTTGTTCATTTCAATTGTGACTATTGCCTCGATCTTTACTTCTGTCATAAATAAATAAAAATAAAGTTAGCGAACTATAAATTTGTCTAGTCTCACATTTTCTGCAGATCATGTCCTGCCAGAAAAAAACAAAACAAAAAAAAACCCTGATATATTACACACAGCAACATGATAAATGATGTTACAGTACAGATGTAGAATGAACCAGCATTTTGATTCAAGACTAAATCCACGTTTGTGATGTAGATAAACAGAATGACTCCCCCTGGTCCCAGGAAATCTGATCTGAGCAGACGACATCCTACTCATACACAACAGAAAAACAAAAAACACAACTGGATACAAACAGTGCTCTTGGAGAAAAAAAACAGCAGCAATTCCAAAACTAATCAACACCCTGAACTAGAGCAATTAAAGTCAATGTAAAATTAAAAGTATCAACTCTGACCCCCCCAGCACTGAAGAAGAGAGGGCTGTGGAAGACGAAAATGATGGACCACACTGCTTCTCCTCGGGGCAGGTGACATCTGTGGCCTGTTCCAGCGGTACAAGCATGCTGTTCATCCAAACAACAACTCCAATTTGATCAAGAAGGGACATAGAGTGAATAACAGCCTTATTTTCTACAAATGTAGCATTGGTTTCCACTAAAATACTCAGATTAAACCAGTGGGATCAGTCAAATGAAGTCACCATCATTTCACTGTACTAGATGTAAAAGCCATGGTAAAATACTCTGTGAGTATTCCAGAAGCCCAATGCACTTCAATTCCACAGGAGGCTTTGTTTCTCTCTGGTTTCTGTTTCAATGGTGACGGCTGCTTTAAAAAAATGTTCACTTTTAGCTTTAGACATTAATAAAAACAGCATTATTACATAGCTAGTAGATATTTTGTTTTATAATTTGTTAGACAATTTCATAGCATATTTCCACATCATCATTCTACATCATGCATTCCTTAATACCATAATGTGTGTGCGCATACAAATGTTTTTATCATACTGATTTTTTTTTTTTTTAATCTTTACACAAGTTCAGGGCTACTGTTCCGATATCTGCCACCACCACACATGAACTGCTTCTAAATTTAATTTCAACCAATCGATAAGTTTTAAACAAAATGATGAAGATGATGCAGAAACCCGGTCAATCAATTCATTATCCCAGCGATCACTTGCACGCCTTCATATCAGTGCAGCAACAGACGCTTCACACACCGAGGAAAGACCCACACAAACAAAAAGCTTCTACCACTTTACAGAAATGGAGCCTATAAGGAGTTAATTGGCTTAATTAGGTTATTAATCAGCCTGCAAACATTTGATAAATAATCTATAATTTTTTGCTGCCAAATTGTATTCTCCACCAGCAGCTTTTATACTTGTACACTGATCTTTAATAATAAATTACTTCCATATAACCACTCTTAAATGAGAAAAGTATCATCAATATGCATGTGTTAGCTAAAAGGACATTTTATTATTATTATTCACGCAATGATGATAAATGTACCTTAAATTAAAATAGAGTTTTATGTAATATGGGTCTAATTTCAGTGACACGTAATTTGGTAACAGTGGTGTATTTTGCTAACTTGTGCTAACTAAACATGAGAGCTATATTGTCTTTGCCTGAACTTGAGTATCTCAGTCTTTACAAAAAGGACCCCATTTACCAATCATAAATAATACAAAATGATGCAAAATTTATAATAATTTGAGATGTATTGTGCAGTTAACAACAAGGCTCCATTTGCCTTTTCCTATGGTAGTAAACCATTTGCAAATGTTTACCATGCTAACCGCTAAAGTAGTCTAAACAACCAGCTGGATTTAACATCATTCAACTTTGCTTCAAGTACTGAGCCTGAGTGAATACATGAAAACTATTATAAATACTCCTAAATGTTTAATAATGTCTCTGTAAATGTTAACAGCTCAATTAATAACCTTCACCTAAACCATATAGAAATCCTGGATTGTAAAGTGGTAGCAAAAAGGTTTGAGGAATGCCACGAAAACCCCCCACCCAGAAAACCGTCAGTCAATCTTCATTGCAGAAGATGAAGAATTCCAAGTGAGGTGAAATGTTTCTGTCAGAAACAGTGGATTTAAAAGACCACATCCATACCCTCAACATCCCCTCCACAAATCTTCATACACCAACACACAGAAATAGTCCAAGACAGGTCACCAGTGCTGACTTCAATGATATAAAATCAAAGCATGTGGAGAAACAGCAGCAGATAACACCAGGTTCTGCTGCATCACTGTGTCAATAGGCAAAACAACACAGTGTCCTGTTGCAAATACTTTTCTGATTTAGGGTTTTCCCCTCGTGTCAGAGTCGTGAAAGGACGGAAATCAAACCATCAACACCGTGACTTGAGGGAACACTGTTTGACTGACAGTTAACAACGAACCTGCAGTGAACTGCATTTCCTTTTTAACCCAGATTACTACTAATAATTAAAGAAGGCCTGCATGAAACCACTACGGGTCTAAATCTGGTTCTTCCAGGTGCTGGAGTGTGACTCAGAGCGATGGTGACGATTACATCCCTGGACTGAAAATGATCATTACAGTTCAACTTGTGACTGTCACATACCACTGTTTCTAATGGATCTGTCAAATGTAAAATTAGCAATAATATAAGACAAAACGCCACCTGAAATAACATTCACAGTGCTCTAATAAAAAAAAAAACTGAAAACAAAATGACAGTGATGAAATGAAATCTTCTAAAACAAGTATAAAGAGTAAAAATTCCGTGCGACCAAACTTGTTTTTTTTTCTTCCCTTTTTTCTTCCTATTCATTTCATTTGCCAACGAAGGAAGGCATCTTGTCTTGCTTGTACTTGCAGCCTGATGCCAGGTGGTGGCGACAGAGAGCCTGTTATAGATGCTTCTCCTTGGTGATCCCGTTCTGCACATGCTTCCTGGGTGTGAAGAGAGTAAGAATGAGCTTGTCAGAGGAGGTGATCAGCAGATGTGAAGCACTAGCAGTCAGAGAGGATATGGAGGCATTCAAGGCCGGGCAGATAACAGCCACATAATCACATCAACGTTTACATATGCTCGGATTTTTAAGGTGGTCAAAGGTCACTGTGTTAGTAATCAGCAAATGACACATGAAAGACACAAGGTTAAAGGCAGCTCACACAAATCACATAAGTTCAGATAAAAGCTCAAACTGATATGCTATAAGTTTAGTCAACTTAGCATTTTCTTACTTAAAACTCACTGTTGTAGAGTGCTGATGTCCATAGAAAAGCAATGACTGTTACTGTCTGACCACCATTGCATGATACAACAGCTAAGACATGTTTTACAGCTTCCAACTCCTACTCAGTAACACCAAGAATATCAGAAATGCACATTACAGCTGTTGTGGTTTGTCTACACACTCTAAATATTGAAATATGACCACATTACACCATTGATTTGGTTTCAACTTTAAAGGCTATTTCTAAGATTCAGAAAGGATTGAGCACTTTAGCAGGCTAGGTATTGGTGTCAGACATTATCGATTTTGTATCTGGAGGTTAATATTATTACAAAGTGAGGCTGAAATGGAAGCAAAAATATTCAGAAATGGTCCTTTATACATACATTTTTCAGTTCAGTGTGGTGTGAATATGGTCTTTTTACTTTTCAAATTGCATACAGATAAGATCTGTTTTATGATTTTCCTCTGATGCTGTTGCTCAAATGCTTTTATTTAAAGGGTAATGTTACACTGTTCTGTTCATGTTGTATAAATGCAATAAATCAGACGAATTATCCTCACATCACTACTATAACTGACCAGAAACTGAAAAGACAATAGATAATGAAATTCTGGAGACACAGAACATATTACACGGTAAAGCAATAGATTAATAACTATTGATTATTCCTGTTTGATTGCAGTATGTGTTATAGATGGAAAGGCAGAACCTCATATTTAAGGCTGTTTAAGTTAAATGTACACTTTCACACCTAAAGACCTAAAAACTTGATCTTTTTGTGTATACATTTGAAATTGTGGATATAAAATTATATTTAATTATATCTGTTCTATCCAAACTAAATCAATCACATTTTCCTAAATAAACTAAGGCTGGAATGTATACAGAATTAAGTGGATTAATTAAGATTGATCTTTCCTGAAATTGCAAAAAAAAAAAAAAACAACTGATATCTCAAAATCAATGTTATTGAATTGGACAACTCTGACAGCCTGGTGGAAAACATTAAAACTAACCAACTTTTCCACATCACCATGTAAATATACCCCCATTTGGCACAACCCAGACTTTCACTTCAACACCACCCCTCTTTACTATCACACATGGGAACAAAAAGGCACCACTCACCTACAACATTTATTCAATAATCACAAATTCATAATATTTACACAGCTCACAGAACAATACAAACTTGACAGTAAGAACAGCTTTCAATATCTACAAATTAAATCTATAGTCCAAAGTAAAATTAACATAACCCATAACACACTGAACCCAACTCAACTGCTAGAAAACATAAAGAACCTTAATGAACTGAAAAAAACTCACCTCAAAATTATACAGACACATCAACTCAGATGATACAATCCACACATCAGTAGAAAAATGGAACATAGACCTCGACACAACACCCACAGATGAACACTGGACATAAATTTTAAAATTTTTTCTATGACATCCAACACCAATCTGCAACTCATTCAATATAAAGTTATTCACAGGACATATTGTCACACGTTACAATATACAAAAAATGGGACTGACGCAGCCACTTGCTCACAATGAACCATGGGAGTCACGGACATTTACCTACATGCACTTAGGGAATGCACTCCTGTACAGGCTTTCTGGAACACCATCATTCAAAAACTCACAGATATCCTGAGCTGCAGAGTCCCCCTCCTCCCCTCTCTCTGTTTACTCGGTCTCAACCCCATTTTCCACACCGTCCAGACATAAAAACAGCCTACTGACATCCTTATCGCCAAGAAAACAATTCTTAAAAATTAAAACACTCAATTAACATCAATCACTGGACCAATTCTCTAACTCAATACATAACATCCTCACTAATAACAGCTTGCTATGATGATGATGACATAACATCCTTCACAGATTCCTGGTCACCATTCATTAACCATTGCAACATTAACCTCAATCATTTCTCAACATCAATAACATAATCCCTATCATTAAGCCTTAAATCAATATCTATCATTCATTTATCAGGATTACATATGCCACTCACATTCTTTTAATCTTTCACACACATTTATACACACACACACACACGCTTAATTTCTTTTTTCTTTTCTTTTTCTTTTCTTTCCTTTTAATTTTTCTACTTATGTATTGATCTTTTCCTTTCTTTTTTCCCTTGTGTCTTTCTGTTTCCTCTTTCTTTCCATTCTCTTTATTCTTACCCTCAATATTATAGTATTAACACTATTGTTACATATTGTTATTAGTGTACTATTGGTGTTGTTTCTGCCGTTGCCCCATCACCATCATATACCTAATTTTGGCCCAATATATCCCATATTTAATCCCGTTTTTTCTAAATTCAATACATTTTACACCAACAGGTGCAATGTTTTTAATGGTAACAGATAAATGGAACTCATACACACAGCAAAATAATACAAACAAAGAGGAGGGAGGTTTAGCCCTTGCTTAGCCTCCCTCTTGCTAATGCACGGTGGACCTACTTCTGGAAGGGCGACCACTTCGGCAGTATGCTGACCAAACAACCTTGCATGTTTTTAATGCACAGTACAGACACTTTCCAAACATTTCCCAACATAAGCCAAGAGTTTATTTTCACCATTTAAAAAAAAAAAAGCAACATTGCTGTAATGGCAAGGTGAGGCAGCGGGGGCAATGACATTAACATTGATGGCATCATATTTAGATAAATTGTACTTTTAATCTCATTTGGTTAATTTCATTTATTTATTTACTTATTTAGATACATAGATTAGATAACTTCCATTATTGTAATTTTCAATTGTAATTACACATAAGAGAACAAAATATTATTCCTCAACCAGCTTGCAGTGCGAACACAAATACAGCATAACAGTGCAAAATAAATATTGTGCAAAGCTAGAAATTATACTTAAAATAAATAACTAGATAAAAAGGGAAGATAAAATATCTTTTATCCAGCTATATACACACATTCACTTATTATTTGTCTGGGGTGTATTTAGGAAGGGGACACGGGTTGTTAATTGGTCTGACAGCAGTTGGAAAGAACCTTTTCAGCTTCCTGCTGGTCTTGCAGCTGATGCTCTTGTATCTTCTCCCAGATGGTAACAGGGAGAAGATATGATGGGAAGGGTGATGTGGGTCCCTAGTGATAGAGGTGGCCCTGAGGCAGCAAGCAGCAGCAAGAAGCAAAGAAGCCGTTTTCATGTTTGTTGCTGCTGCAGCCATACTGTGGCTGCGTGGAATTCCCATTCCACAATGCACTTCACAACAAAATTTCCAAAAAGGCCCGAGTGACATATCGGTTTGGTATATAAACAAACAGACGCCTTGTGATGGAGTACACTTCAAAGTTGTTCACTGTGAGGGAAGTGATTCAGGTGCATTAGCACGGAAATACTTATGGATTAGTGATAAGGAGGCTATCACTTGGGTTTTACACATTTGAAGAAAAATTTGTGGTGAAAGTCATATGCTGCTTTAATGTATTATTAATGTGAAATAAATGTGTTAATTTCACCATCTTCTTGAGGTGTTTAGTAATCTTATGTAACATTATGGTCACTATGACTCATATTTCTCTGTAATGTTCATGCAGAATGTATTCAAGACAACTTCATCAGGTGAAAAAACAAGGAAAGACACAGATTTCAGAATTAAAAGCCTTTCATCTCACATCAGTTGGAGGTGTTAGGTAGAAAGTGTTGGAATTTTAACATGGATTGTCACCTAAAACAGGTTATCAGATGTAGAATTTTACCTTGTAATATGCTCTGATGTATCTTTAGATGTTCTTTGTCAACTCGTATATATAACTTCAACACAGTATAAAACATGATTTTGTTAATGATATTAGAGGTAAATGGCTGCTGTGTGAATCAAAGCTTCTTTAGACTCTGCCGTACAATTCATAGATGCTTTTGGTATAAAGCTAGAAGTGTTATTTTTTTCCACATTCTGGTAATAGTAAAATTTTTATTGGTATTTTTAGGTTAAAAATACTTCAAACTGCTCCTTTAAACACATAGATTTAGTATTGTCAGTCTCTCACTGGTATAAAGATAACATCATGTGCGCACTTGAAAACCCTTGGTCTGACTTATGAGTGCATGCAAAAGTTTTCGGACAGGCGGACGGATGACCAACTGATGACAATACACTGCGACCAGTGTGGCCGAGGGTAAAAACTGTATTACATTAAACTATAACAGGTCTGGTCTTCAAAACGTGTTTTAACACTAATGATTTATTGATGTGGAAATTCTACAAACAGCACCTGCAGCTGCTGTTTTGCTTCACTTCTAAAAAGCAAAAAAATACTTACAGTGAAAACCTGCCAGACTGTGTTGTGGTTGTTTTTCTACCCTTTTTTTCTCAATCCAGTGAACAAATCAGAGTGTGAAGGTGATGCTCACCCCTGGGTAGAGTTGTGATGTCCAGCATCATCGTTGTTGTCATTTTCTGCCTTAAGAGGTTTACCCGCCGCCACCACCCTGCTGCCATCCTCATCCTCGTACTCCCTGACATCATTTACCTCCTTCATCTTCAGCACCTTCACTACGAAAACCACGATGAACTGCAAAAATATGAGAGGATGTGGCAGTAAGTGTCAGGAATAACCAGAATTTTAACTAAATGCTTCAAACTAACAAGTGTAAATCATATTAATAGGATGTTAAGTACTTGCATCTCTTTCACCTGATCTCTTCCTCTTCACCTCTTCTCTTGAGGTTCTCAGTGTGATTCAGGACTAGAAATCTGAAGTCTCTTCAGCTATGGTCATAATTTAAACACATGACTTTCGCTATTTTTATACCTAACATTCAAGTTAATTCTACATTTCTAATCTCATTAAAAAAGATTTTTTTGGATGGCGAGTGGATTGTATATATCTTTCCCTGATTCTTCCAGAAAAGATGAGATCCCTCCCTTGGCAACCAGCTGTTTCCATCCTTGTCCAGTTAAATTTGGCTTCTTATCATGATATTACTCACTTATCCTGCCTTCCTGTGCTATGGGAATTATACTAACGACTAGTTACGAACTCCAACATTGCACATGAACACCTCCTCACACTGTATTTTTCACTGGAGAACTGGGAAAAAACTTTGATACATGAGGTGCTGAGATGAAAATAACCTTTGAACTTTTCAACATGGCGGAGAGCAAAGGGGGATTCATCGTGAATGGCAAAAAATACTGTTTTACCAAAACTGTTTTACCCAAGTTGGGGGTCATGATAAATTGTGTATCAGCCATTTTTCATTTTGCTACAACAACAAAAGTATTTGAACACACTGCACTTGTGATTTCAAATTTGCAAGTGGAAAGGATCATCTTCCCAATAGCACGTGAAGGCAGTACTTCAGAGTGTGCATTTTTGTTAGACTCTATAGATGGTGTAACTATTGTTAATAAATGTCTCACAGTAACACATAAAATTCATAATTTCATATTTCCCGTCAACTTTAAATTTTTTTTTTTTTACAAAAACATGGGGGACCACTGGTGGGCTGCTGGTGGGCTTTCCTAGTGGCCCTACCACCAGGCTTAGCAAGATTTCTGGGGGAAACCCTGGATAACGTTTGGTGACTATTTCTGAAACTAGTGGAAATGCATTAGTCATATTTTTTATGAAGACAGTTGTTGCTGAGTCCTTACCAAGAACCAGTAGATATTCATGGCCAACAGCGCCAGTAGAAGAGCATTGAAGAAGAAGTAGAAAGGGATGTTGGGAACAGACTGGAGACTGGACACACATGTGGCGTACAACACTTTGAGAGGGAACCAGTAGAGTCGGAACCAGAACCTGGGAGTGAAGGAGACGATAACAGATCAAACATTAGAAATAGATGATACAGGTCTGCTCATCATCAATAACTTCCCAAATGAATGAGAGGCATGAAGCTGTCAAGAATATGAGTATTTTACCATGACAGCAAAACAAATGAGGTGAGAAAAGAGGCAGAAGGTGATTGGTCGAGCCTCACCAGGTGATGCTGAAGCTGACGGAGCCCATGTTGGACAGAATATCATTGAGCAGGTAATAGCCCCCCCCTCTCGACTTCAGGTAGATGTTGAGTTTGGTGAATTCCAGCTGGATGTCGTTAATGTCATGGAGGAACAACACAAGGATCCCCACATTATGGTACCTGAGAGGGAAGAGTCACAGACAGGACATTTATGCTCGGTAGTAAAGTGTAAGATTAATGTAAATATTAAAATTGTAATGTAATGTAGAGGAGACCCCAGGAAGAATAGCAAGTGATGGTTCAGTGGCTAATGGGGATCTTCAAATTTGCGACAACAAGCATAATGGCCAACAGTAATGAAAAAGTAATAAAACAGATTTTTCCATCACAGGAGATGGAGGTGGTTTTATTGACACTGCAAAATTATTTTCAGTCCTGACTAGGTAGGTATTGAATATGCTTGAACCGGTATGATATCTCAGCTGATTCAGTAATGAAAACTGTCTGATGCAAATTTGCAACAGTCAACATTAAGGGGATAAGAATCATAAAGCTTTAGCTACACCCTAGGATTAAACAGGCTTCAGTTCATCACATACTGAATGGCTATTACTGAACTTGCAGAAATTATTTGGAGTTTTGAGATTCAAATATTAAAACCAACTATCAGCAAGGCAACAATGAACCAGAAACCCATTACAGTATAGAAATTTGTGTTGCAAATACCTGCACTAAAGAGCCATGTATCAAAATTAGGTCAAAACTGGTGCATTTTAGTTTAAATCAGGTATAAACAAATAATAAACTTTATATTCAAAATATGGCATTCATTTTGATCTTCAAAAGCATGCTAGCATCACCAGTGCAGAAAAAAATTTAGTCAATGAGATCTGTGTCCAACAGGAAAACAAGGGCAACAGTGACTCTATTTTGCTTCTATTTTTTTTTTCCCATTTACCTTTTATTGTTATTTTTGAGAAAAACAATACAAAAATATGCACTAAAAAAACAAACAACTGAACAAACAGCAGGGGGAGAGTCCAACATTCGAGTAGCATTTAGTCCACACTTACATCCATATGCTTAGATACCCATATTAATTTTCTTGATTACGGTAAAGTTTGAGGATATGACCCCTGTAGGGGCATGTTGTAATTACACAAAATCCAGCCTAACGGTTGAAACATAAGTGACCCATTTTGACCAATTTTCAGCAAAGATATCAGTTTTACATCTCAGTTTAAACGTGATTCTCTCATAACATATACATTATACACTACATCAATCCAGCCACGTATAGTAGGTATATCACTTTTCAGCCATTTTCTGGTCAGGGCCTTCTTACTTGCTACTAAAAGTAATCTCAATAGACATTTTTCTGTCTTTGCACACAAGTTCTTCTAAGTCATTGAGGTACATGGTTTTAAAGTCAAAACAAATTTTAAACTCAATGGAACCACAGAGGGACAGTCCCACAAGATGTGAAAGTGGTTGGCCATAGTACTTCCACAGGACCTCCAACAAGCCGTCTGATCAGAGTACTTAGCCTTCTGTACTGGAGTACAAAAGAATCGAGTCAAGTTCTTCCAGCTGTATTTCCTCCAAGAGGGGGAGCTGGTTGTTGTCCATTGCTGTCTGCAGATTCTGTCCCATTCATCTGCCGTTATTGTGAGATTACCCTCTGCTTCCCATCTCGTTTTAATGTCCAAAGTATGGTCTCCCTTTATATTCTGGAGAGCTCGGTATAGTCTAGAAATTATTTTTTGATAGGTGCCATCATTGTAAGCTTTTTGGAAAATATCCAAGATTTCATCTCCAATCATCGTGCGATCCTTAATTTTTTTTTCTTTATAAAGTCTCTTATTTGTAAATACCTAAAATGGTGCTGATTTTGTAGATTACAGTTGTCCTTAAGGTCCTGGAAGCTCAACATTGTACCTTTTTTAGGAGTGTGGAGTATGTTGTAAGACCATTTGCTGTCCAACCCTTGAACCTGAAGTCATATTTGCTGGGTAAGAATTCTGAGTCAGGCACACCACTTTAAAATTTCAACCCTCCCCTCCACTTGATATTTTTTGGTTATTCCCTTCCATGTCTTTAATGAGTTATTACCTCCGTCAAGGCGGAGGTTATGTTTTTGCCGGCGTTTATCTGTCTGTCTGTTTGTTAGCAACATTACGCAAAAAGTTCTGGACAGATTTTGATGACATGTTCACAGCATGTTGGAAATGTCACACGGAACAATCGATTAGATTTTGGAAATGATCCGGAAGAAATCCTGGATTCT
>JAPTMW010000019.1:34483818-34495626 GCA_029822955.1 Ostorhinchus angustatus | reverse complement strand
TTTAATATATTATGCAACACCTAAAGCTATTCAAATGTAAAGTGTCACATGGTGCGTTTATATTTTTGTTCAGTGTATATATATATATATATATATTCTTTTTTTTTTTTACACACAGTCCATGCTACAACATTATATTGTAACATAATAAGGTACTTATTACTACTAACCACTTGTTTCTGCCAGTACTTTCCAATGTGGAATCACATTTTTTTCCACTCTTTATACATATATATTTGTAAGTTATGTTATTGTATTGCTTTTTTCCTTGTGGTATTTCTTGTGTGTATATTTGATGTTGTGCTGCTTTTGTAACCTCAATTTCCTGAAGGCTCTGTCCAAGGGATCAATAAAGTTCCATCTAATCTAAATCAGGGATTAAGCACCTAAGGGAAGTGAAGTAACATGACACCAAACATGTTCCAATTCAACCAGAAATCATTGACTAAAACAAACTGTGGCTATTTTTTGCATTAATTGTGCTTTCTTTCTTTCTTTCTTTTTGTTTTGTTTTACTTGCATGCACACAGAGTATATACTGTATATATTATCCATTACAAAGACTAAGAAGGTGGGTCACCAAATAAATGTACAGTTCTTTTCTAAAAACTTTAAATCAAGAAACATGTTTTGGATAGTTCTCAATGTTCTGATATTACCTGGTTTGGTGAAAGAAAAAATCTTTCACCAAATATATTCCCTTACATTAAATGACAAATCCAGCGATCAAAGCCCAAAGCAGACAATTTTACTTTAGTTAACAGAAGCATTCAACTTATACCACTCCAAAAAAACAATTCCATGTAAAAGTACTTGTACTTTTATAGTTGACATGCGCATTAAACATATTTTTCATTTAATGCTCTCTCTCTGAAAACTTGAAAATGGTTCCATATGTGAAAATCTGAACATTTCTGAGCTACGCAAAGCCAAAAAATATTACTCATGTAGAGCAAATGGTAGAACCTTTATAAAAAAAAAAGTGAAATTAAAAACTTCATTAAACCATAACTTATTTTTCTACATTTTCACCTGTATTGAACCACTCTTCGGTTTCTGTTGATCCAGGCACATCTCAAGTTAAAAAATAGCTGAAAGCTAATATAGGTTTATAGATTATGTGTTATAATGTTGTAAATTAATAAGGTTATATAAGCAACATGTGGTTGTAATTGTAGTGTTGGATGAAGGATTTATACCGATATTGTACTATACATTCCCACTCCTTTTCAAGTGCTGAAAAATTTTGCTTGACTATGTTGTATGGTTGTTTGCTATCTGATGATTTTATGTGCTTGAAATAAAACTAAACTAACTAAATCTATATGTTGTGAAGACAGAGAGAAGCCGTGTGCTTTGTGTACGGTATCCAATTTAATTTTAGAAGAAAGCATTGTGGAGATAATGGTCCAGTACAATAAAGCATTTCAACAGTAACATAGTAATGATCTTACCAATCAATTTGAGGTAAAACAAAAATCACCGATTATCTAAAGATAATAAAAAGACACCTATAAGTTAACATTGTTTTGTTCCATTTACAAAAATAAAAATGAAAAAAAATCCTTGGGACTATTTACATCTTCTGTACAGGGGATGGAGATGAGTCTTCCTGCTGCAAAAAAAAACAAAAAAACAAGACATGATGAGGTTATGCATTTGCATATAAACAGGAGAATGTATTAATCATAAGCGGCAGATTTTTTAAACTGAGATGAACTTGAAGGCTTTATGGATCTAAATGTCATTGTGCTCAATTATGTTTCTCACCTATAAACGATTGAGCAGATTGTTCTGAATGTCCTCGTACACCTGATTGTAGATGTCGTCTTTGGATTTCAGACCATCCAGGTACTCTGCAGAACACACTAAAACTTTAAATACTGGTCAAACCTGTGTAAACCACTAGAACTATTAACAAATTAAATAGTCAAGAGTCTCCAAAGAAAAATACAAATTCATAATAAATTTGAGACTTTAGAAGAACTCCTTAAACATGTTGACATACCGAAATTCAAGCCACTGTCCTCCATCTGCTTCCTGTGCCTCAAGTACATGGGCCACACATGGCCATCGAACAGGCCAGGAGGGTCAGGGACAGTGTATTGTCTTGTACTGAAAACAGGAAAAACACCTTAATGGAAATATCACCTGAAGGACTAAAAATGAGAATAAAAATATGAAATACAGAAAAAACCTAAATTAACACACACACACTTGTGCCCACTTTACCTTCTTCTCCTCTTGCACTCCTCATAAGGAATGGTGATGTAGTAGCACTTATTGAAAACATCCAGCAAGGGTCTAAAGGGAAAATGAATGAGATTGTGACAAATGTACAGAGTTCTGATGGCAGTAAAGGTAGGAGACAGTTATGCAACTCCTCCTACTCTCTTATCTATCCCCCTACAGTGTTCTTGACATTCAGCCTTTGCACAGAGTACCCATCATCTACCAGTCATGTTTAAGTGTGAGCCCCTTTCTCCCAAACCTCTTATCTCAGACTGCAGGGGGGGCAGAAGGCCTGCACATGGCAGCCAATGGGGATCTAGCAAATCTACCACATGGCTTGTCCAGAAATAAGAACCACCCTTTTCATAGTTGTTGATCTGAATTTCTCAGAATTTAGGAAACACAATGATCCATCCCATTCACATGGTGTTTACATGTTGTGAAGTGTTAAGTAATGACTGTCACTACTAATGGATCACCCAATTCCCTCATTATAAATGAAGACACATAAGTCAACTATTGCATTTCAACCTGACAATATTACTTGCATTAAATCAAGTGTTTCTTATGGGGTGTCTGCAAAGTTCTTCAAGTTAAATTTAAGAACCATTTCATGATGTTGTTGTACTGTGCTCAGACTTTAAGGCTTTATGTTCTTATGAAAGTGACTTCATAACCATATTTCCTCAGATTTGTAGTTCCAGATTTCAACCAAATGCTGGACCCTGTAAATTCCCAAGATATGGCTAATTAATTTACATTGAAAGGATGTTTTACCAACTATCAGTGAAGGGTAGAGAATAATCTTAGGCCATATTTTTATGGGTAGATATTCAGTTCAATACTAACTAAGCTTGCATGTTTTCTTTTTTTTTTTAATACTTTGGATTATTTAAATCAAGTATACAATTGCTTACAGAGGAGTTTCTCAAATCACTGTATCCAAGGTACACACTCACAGTTGTGGCACAAAATCATCAGATTATCTTACCGGTAGTTGTACAGCAGAAAGCCCTCTATGATCAGGATATGGGTCTGATCATCAGGATCAGTCACATCAGTGGTTTGTGACAGCATGACACCATGAGAACGGGCAAACTTCACTGGGTTTTCAATCCATCCTTTTACAGTGTTGGTCATGGCCTCCATATCAAGAGCAGTGATCACTATGAGGTCAGATATAGAGGGGAGAATAATATAGAGAATACAGAGGGAATTAGACGGGATTCACTCAAAATATGTACAAAATTTGAAATGTGTTGTGGAGGCACAGGCGTGTCCATGAAGAATAGTTAGGATGAGATGTTGTCTTTGGGGGTAGGAATTTTAACAATGAGTCATTGGCAGTCTTCTGTGAACTCTTACCATCCCATTGTCTAAAGCCGTCCTCCCCAACTTCTATCTGATCAGGTTTCTGAAATAACAGTCACCAATAAAACATTGCTGCATCCTCTCAGTGATCTGAACACTCACAGAGCCCACTCGCATGCCAGAATAAAATATGCCATTTGCATGCACACATGAAAAAAAAAAAAAAAGGAAAAGAGCATGTACAATGCAAGAAACAAAAAGCACTACTCTAATAAACTTGCAGAGGACAGCGAATATAATCACATTAAGGTAAAAGAAATTATAATGTTGGAGAACTTCTGAAGAGATTTAGGATGTTGCCTTAATGTTAATTAAGTAAATGTAGTAGGCTAATCCCAAAACTATAGCACCAAAGATAGAAGTTTAAGAAATTTAAACATTAAACAGAATGAATAAGAAAGAACAGTGAAAAGAAAAGATGAGAAACCAAATAAAGACACTAATCTACATAAAGATAGAGTTTGGGGGTTGGAAGCACCAATTATTGTAGCTGTATGCAAGGCCGAAGCAGTGTTCTTCAAAAACATAAGTAAACTACCACAGCAATAAGTTAAAAACACCTTTCATTTCTGCTCCCACTCACCTTGTAGAAGTCATCCTGGTGCACAACACAGCAGTTGGGCAAAGTCTTGATCAGTTTATTTGTCAGAGTGGTTTTGCCACCATTAGTTACTCTGAAAACAGAAAAAATAGAAATGATCACTTTATTTTTACTGTCAGCTGTAGCAAGACTTAAAACTAAAACCGTCACCATAGAACTTCACAGAGCTCTCACATAGTGCTCTTTGTTTACTTTAATACTTAGACATTTATTCTTTGATACATTTCTCAAAAAAACTTAAAGTTTGAGCTTAAACTAATGGAAACAAAAGATAGAATACTTAAAGATGTCTAGTATTAGTAGAGTCAGTAATATGTGTCTGACTTGAGAGCACTTCTGGATTCTTTTTTTTAATCGACAAAAATAAAACATACATTGATGACATTTCCTTTATTGGACGATAGGATGTGAATTATTTCTGATAGTGTTTCATTGTCTGGGGTTTGAAGCTGTGTTGATGTTAATTTCCCTCCACTTTTCATCAGATCACGCGGTGAATTTTCAAAAGTCCCGCTCGATTTATCACAACAAACAAACCGGACACGACTTTACACCGACCGGCTGCAGACTGACCCATGCTGGCGGGCATCTCCAAAAACACCACGTATTAACATCAACACTACTATAAAATAAAACTACTAACACATAACACTGTTTTTACCCAATAACATATCACTCCAACATTCACAAAGAGGTCTACGTCAGTTCAGTTGCTATAGACTCTATTCTACTTCCTGTCACTGTGTCAAACACACTTTGTTATTTCAATAAAACAGAGGTAAAGACATGCACTAACTTGACCAAATAAGGAAGTTTTTTAATTTAAATTATGACTTACCCGCCAATTCCTATAACGTATTTCATCTTGTCTTCTCTTCTTGACAGTCCTATCAAACGTCAGCAGAACCAACGGACACAAGTTTGTCAGAAAAGCTGAGACAACAAAAATCCAACAATGAAAACGCTTTTAAATGCTGTTTCTATCAGTTCTATCCTCCACGTTTCTAACTACTGTTCCATTGATGTTGAGCGCGAGACGCTCAAATTTATACCCCCTGCCTCGCGCTGCGTCACCGTCTACGTTACGCTCTTGGTCAGAATAGAACCGGCCAGACGTGCTCGTGCTCTACGTGCGTCCACAGATCCAGCCAATCGATTGTCGCGTTCTCACAAAGTTACGGTCTCTAGCCAATCGCAGCGTTTTGAAGACATTACGTAGCCCAAAGCCAGCTGCTCGTGTCAGTCAGCGGATCGTAGTACTGTTCCATTCAGAAATATGTTCAGCTGACCGGCGTCACCGTGGAAAAGTACCGGATGGAGAGGGGTCAACAGGCAAATGAGGGTGGGTTTGGACTGGAGTTTACTGGTAAAATGGTGGTTCAGAGGTTCAGTTTTTGTTCATTACTGATAACATTACACATGGATTACAATAATTGACTTTATTTATTTATCCTTCATTTATAAACGAAGGTCCTATTGAGACAACCAGATCTAGAGCTGCAGGCAGCTATCGATTATTCTCTACAGTTTAATTTGGTTACTGAATTATTGGATGATTATTGTGTGGAAAGAAAATTGTAAAATGTGGAAAAAAGACTTGCCTGAAAATGACCTTCATTCCAGAACCAGCTGAAACAACAACCACAGAAAGTATAAAAATAAATAGAAATAACAACAATTACAGCAGTATAAAAGTATATCCATAACAAGTGGTGCCCCTCACTCGTATTTCACCCATTATAAATAAATGGGAAGATATTTAAAAATCACGAAAAAATTTGAACTTTGACCTATTTTTCCCAAAATGTAATGAAATCTATTCTGGGTCACTGGCAATCTATAAACCAAAACTGGTATGAATTGAACCAATAGTTTTGCTGCTAAAGTGCTAACAAACAAAGAAACAAAGAAAACAACAGGGCACAACAAACCCTGCCCTCACACGTATTGTAGCTTATTTTGGCATTGATCCAGCTGATGTCAGCATATCAAATGCCTATATATGGAGTATGTATATGTCTATATATGTGCCAATTTTCAAGGAAATTGAAACAAAATTGATGTTTTTATAGACATGTAAAATTTTGCCCATTATAAGCAAAATGAGGGGGGAAAAAAGGTATAAAAAAATTCATAAAAAATGTAAATGTTGACCTATTTTTTCCAAAATGTAATGACATCTATTCTGGGTCACTGGCAATCTATAAACTCAATTTGAAATTAATTCAACAAATAGGTTTTCTGATACAGACATTTGAAATTCCTCCAATTATAATAGGAAAAAATAAAAGATTGTAAAAATTCATAAAAATGTTGAACTTTGAGCTACTTTTCCCAAAATGTAATCAGATCTATCCTGGGTCACTGGCAATCTACAAATCCAATTTGGCATGAATTCAACCAATAGTTTTGCTGCTAGTGTTACCAATCAAGCAAATAAAGAAACAAACCAAAACCAAAAACAATACACCTTGCCTCCCCTTCAGGGGGTGGGGTAACAAACCTAACCAAAAACAGCACCCCTTGCCTCCCCTTTAGGGGCAAAGTAAAAATATCAATAGATATAAACAACTACAAAACAACTTCTGATGGAACTAACATACAAATAATTAAAAAAAACAAAACAAAAAAAAATATTGTCTATGTTTGTGTGAAAACTTAAAAGTTTAAACTAGTAAGTAATAGTTCCAGTGAAGAAAAGTACAGACATTTTTTGCCTTTTTGTCCTTGTTTCTTCTGAGTTATGCTCCATGTTTGTGTTGATCCTGGCGTCACGTGCATCACAATAAGCATCCACGTGGAACGTAGCTAATTTGAGGTACTTGAGTATTTTAGTTTTATATTGCCTCATAGTCTTCATAGCCATAGTTTACCTAAATGTTGTACTTTTTACTACTATACAGATGCAATTTAGCAGTTATAGTAACTCTAGCATATTTACATTAATGTTATATACTATGTTCATTCATTGTGAAATGTTGATTCTTTATCAATCAAATTTTATTCATATAGTGCCAAATCATAACAAAAGTTATCTCATGACACTTTACATGTACAGCTGGTCAAAACCAGACTCTCCAGCCAATTTACAGAAACCCAACAGAATCCTCCAGGAGCACACACTTGTGACTGGTGACAGTGGTGAGGAAAAACTTCCTTTTAACAGGCAGAAACCTCGAGCAGACCCTGACTCCTGGGGGGTGGCTGTCTGCCTTAGGGTAAAAGAAGAGACAAAGAGAGAGAGACTGGGGGAGAGGGGGAGAAGATGGGGAATAGGGGGAGACACATGGATGCAACTGAACTAGAACATCTATGGAATATAATTATAAACATTAACACAACTACAGTGGGGATCAAAAGTTTGGGCAGCCCAGGTTAAAATTTATATTAATGTGCATAAAGAAGCCAAGGAAAGATGGAAAACTCTCCAAAAGGCATCAAATTACAGATGAGCCATTCTTACAATATGTTAAAACAAAGTTAGATTTATTTCCATCATTTACACTTTGAAAATAACAGAAAACAAAACAATGGTGTCTGCAAAAGTTTGGGCACCCTGCAGAGTTTATAGCATACACCGCCCCTTTTGGAAAGCTGAGACCTGACAGGGTCATGGATTGTTCACAATCACCGTCTGGAAAGACCAGGTGATGTCAATCTCAAAGGTTTTAAATGCCTAGACTCATCTGACCTTGCCCCAACAATCAGCACCATGGGTAAGCAGTTGAACTAAGCAGTTGTGTAGAACACTGAAACTGAAAATAGTTGACACTCACAAAGCAGGAGAAGGTTATAAGAAGATAGCAAAGCGTTTTCAGATGCCAATATCCTCTGTTCAGAATGTAATTAAGAAATGGCAGTCATCAGGAACAGTGGAAGTTAAAGCAAGATCTGGAAGACCAAGAAAAATATCAGACAGAACAGCTCGCAGGATTGTGAGGAAAGCAAGTCAAAACCCATGTTTGACTGTATGATCCCTCCTGAAAGATCTGGCAGACACTGGGGTTGTGCTACACTATTCCACTATTAAGAGATACTTGTACAAATATGGTCTTCATGGAAGAGTCACCAGAAGGAAACCTCTTCTACGTCCTTACCAAAAAAAAAAAAAAAAAAAAAACAGCGTTTGAAGTTTGCAAATGAACATATAGACAAGCCTGATGCATTTTGGAAACAAGTTCTGTGGACCGATGAGGTTAAAATAGCACTTTTTGGCTGGAATGAGCAAAGGTATGTTTGGAGAAGAAATGGCACAGAATTAATGAAAAGAACCTCTGTCCAACTGTTAAGCATGGGGGTGGCTCAGTCATGCTTTGGGATTGTTTTGCAGCCAGTGGCACAGGGAACATTTCATGAGTAGAAGGAAAAATGGATTCAATTAAATTTCAGCAAATTTTGGATGCTACCTTGATGCCATCTGTGAAAAAGCTGAAGTTAAAGAGTGGATGGCTTCTACAAATGGATAATGATCCTAAACACACCTCAAAATCCACGGTGGATTACATCAAGAGGCGTAACTGAAAGTTTTGCCATGGCCTTTATAATCTCCTGACCTCAACATAATTGAAAATCTATGGATAGATCTTAAAAGAGCAGTGTGTGACAGACATCCCAGAAATCTCAAAGAACTGGAAGACTTTTGTAGGAAAAATGGGCGAAGATACCTCAAACAAGAATTGAAAGACTCTTGGCTGGCTACAAAAAGCGTTTACAAGCTGTGATACTTGCCAAAGGGGGCAGTACAAGGTATTAACTCTGCGGGGTGCCCAAACTTTTGCAGACGCCATTATTTTGTTTTCTGTTATTTTGAAAGTGTAAATGATGGATATAAAATCAAACTTTTTTTGACATATAAGAATGGCTCATCTGTAATTTGATGCCTTTTTCAAATTTTTCCATCTTTCCTTGGCTTCTTTATGCACATTAATACAAATTTTAACCTTGGGTCCTCAAACTTTTGATCCCCACTGTATATGGATAACTGAGTGATGATGACAAAGGCAGGAGAGAAGCAGGACCACAGCAGCAAGTCCAGAGTTTGTCCATGGGAAACCTGTGATGAGCCTGGAAAAACCTGTGAGGCAATAAAGCACAGAGACTTTGGGGAAGAAGTCAAGTCAGTAACATGTATTTGCTGGGGCATAAATAGAAAAGAAAGAATAGGAGAGAGGAGGTCAGAGAGGAGGAGGAGCAGAGAAGAGCTCAGTGTATCAGATGAGTCTCCCAGCAGTCTAAGCCTATAGCAGCATAACTGAGAGCAGCCTGAGCCACTCTAACTATAAGATTTGTCAAAAAAGGAATGTTTTTAACCTACTCTTAAACATAAAGAGGGTGTCTGCTTCCTGGACCGAGGCAGGGAGGTGGTTCCACAATTGTGGAGCTTGGTAGCTGAAGGCTCTAATGCCTGTTCTACTTTTACAGATTCTAGAGACCACCAGTAAGCCTGCATGGTGAGAACGTAGTTCTCTAGATTGATTATATGGAACTAAAAGCTTTTTCAGATACAGTAAGTAGGTGCCTGGCCATGATGGGCTTTGTAAGTGAGGAGGATAAACTCTATCCTAGCTTTTATAGGAAGCCACTGCAGAGAAGCCAACACAGGAGAAATATGGTCTCTGATACTGGTTCTAGTCAGTACACAAGCAGCAGCATTCTGGATTAGCTGAAGGGTCTTTAAGGACGTTTTTGGACAGCCTGAGAGAAGTGCATTACAGTAATCTAGTCTCGATGAAATAAAAGCATGGACTAATTTTTCTGCATCATTCAGCATTAAAATATGCCTAATTTTAGCAATATTACGCAGATAGAAAAGGGCAGTACTATAAATCTGTTTTATGTGTGAGTTAAATTATAGATCCTGATTGAAAATAACACTGAGATTCCTCACAGTGGTTTTGGGATCCAGGGTAACATCCATGGTGACTACTTCACTGGATGCTGCATCCCTAACAGTTTTTGGGCCAAGCATAATGACTTCAGGTTTGTCTAGTTTAACAGCAGAAAGTTTTTGGTCATGCAGTCTTTAATATCTTTAATGCAGTCCTGTAGTTTAGTTAGCTGATTGGCTTCATCAGGTTTTATGGATAAATATAACTGGGTATCATCAGTGTAACAGTGAAAGTTGACAGAATGTTTCCTTATGAGGTTATGTAAAAGAAGCATCATGTATAAGATAAACAGTATTGGTCCAAGAAACGAGGCTTGAGGAACTGTATAACTAACTGTAGTGCACTGAGAGTTAGTTAGATAACACTGCAGGATCAAGGATACGTTTTTTAAGAAGAGGTTTGATTACAGCTACTCAAAGGACCATGGTACATACCCTGTTGATGATGACAAGTTAATCATATCAAGGATGTGGCTGCTAAGTAAAGGTAAAGCATTTTTGATGAGCTTTGTGGGAATTGGGTCTAAGAGACAGGTAGACGATTTAGATGAAGAGACTATTGAAATTAGCCGACTGATCTCCATGGGCAAAAAGCAATCCATGAAACCAAACAGTTCACTAGTCAATTCTGTAGTTTCTGGGTCCGAAGGATTTAAAGGTGGACTAGAATTTGTGGATGATAAGAGAACATTTATTTGGTCTCTATAAGCAAAATATTATTATGAAGAAGTTCATAAAATCATTGCTGTGGAGGGTTGCAGGAATACTAGGCTCATATGCACAGTGGTTCTTTGTCAGTATGGCTACAGTACTGAAAAGAAAACTGTAATTGTTCTTATTTTCCTCCATTAATGATGAATAATAAGCTACTCTAGCAGAACGAAGTGCCTTCCTGTATTTTGATACAATAAATCATGACATAGTAGTTAGTAAAATAGAATGGTATGCTATCAGAGTTACTTAACCCGAAAGAAAAAAGTTTGTGAAGTAGGGTGATTATAGTTCAGTGTTTGGACATTTCTTGTGGTGTCCCCCAGGGGTCAGTGTTAGACCCAAAGCTGTTTATTCTTTATATTGGAGAGGATTTAGTGGAAAGACTGGGGTTAGAATATTCTCTTCTTTCTTAAGAGCAATATACTCTCTAAAAACCGTCTTGGATTCAGTGGAAAATGTATTGTCCCAAAGCTGAAAACAGGTTTGTTTTAGTGATCTCAAAAAAAGTTGGATGCGTGGTTCTCACAGTATAGTGAACATATAATGATCTTATAGAGTATACTCTATTTCTGTACATTAAAACACCCAATATGACAGAAGCCTATAAATTTTGTGCTACTTCTACACTTTAATGTCAGTGAGACAGCTTATGTTACTATAGTATTTTAATATTTCATATCACAGGGAGATTAAAATTACACACTGAAAATACACATTTCTTTGGTTAAAGGTGCTGAACAGACTTTTTTATGATCTTGAAAGAGTCTCATTTTTTTATATATGCCTGATCGTAATCTGCAATTTAAAATGAAATCATCAGCACCAAAATAGGTTATTTCCAAACGCTATTTCCAGCATCCCTGGTCGGGTCGGACAAGACTGGACTGATTTACGGCAGTTACGTCACTATAACGCTGCAGCAACCGGCAGAGTTCAGTGAGAAGTAAACAGAACGAGTGAGGAGTAAGATCTGTCCTTTTTCCTAAAGAAATGGATTTGTTGG
>JAPTMW010000019.1:34409539-34420053 GCA_029822955.1 Ostorhinchus angustatus | reverse complement strand
TGAAAGGTGCTATATAAATAAAGTTTATTATTATTATATATTAAAGGAAGTTGACTTAGGCTCAATACTAAAATGAAATGTTAAATCTCTTTATTTCCAGGTCCGTAATGATGACGGTAAAGTGATTCGATTCCACTGTAAACTGTGTGAGTGCAGCTTCAATGACCCCAACGCTAAAGACATGCACCTGAAGGGAAGGAGGCACAGGCTGCAGTACAAGGTAAGAAAGTGACAGCATCATGCCTGCCGCACACTAGAGCTATCTGCTGAGCAAAAGGTCTTTCGAGATCGTTAGCTCAGCAGAGAGCTTGCTGTGTACACCTAATTTTTGGTGAGTTTTCTGCCTCACGAGGCCTTGAGGTGAAAATTAAACACGTTTGATATTTTTTGCCTTGCAAAGCGAAAAACTCACCGTGTGCGCGTTCTGCTGAGGGCAGAAATTCAGGTGACCAATCAAAACGCGTCCTCCACTCATGTGATTTCAAGACTCTACTTAAAGTGTACGTGTACTGGTCATGCTTATGACATTAATTGTGTTCTGTGTATTACTTTAATTAAGTGAGGTGCAAATTCAGTAAAAAACAAGTGTTGCCAGGCACAACAAACCCTGCCCCTCACAAATATTTTTGCCCTATCTCTTATCATTATGAAAACACATTTTTTGTGACCTTGACCTACATTCACCAAAATTTAATGGGATCTATTCTGGACCTCCTCGCACCTTTCCTGAAAATGTCATGGAAATTGGTCCAGTAGTTTTTGCATAAAGATGCTGACCGACCTAATTAACAAACTAATTTATAGGGCGTAGCCATTAAAAACAATACCCTTGCCTCCCCTTTGGGGATGGGGTAAAAATCACCATAAATGCACCACACTGGACTTTTTTATTGCTTGAATTACAGATTGGGGCAGACCTTATGGGGAGTAGCCATTGCTGGCCGTACGTGACGTACCCTTGTGGTTTCCAGGTGATGAGTGCAAGTAAACAAGCAGCAGTGACTGACATTAAGTGTAGCTTTGTAGTCCGCCATTGTCCTAGGAACATGATCCAGCACTGGCCGATAATGCATCATCTTGACTGGTGTCTGGTGCTGCAGGGGGTCAGTGACCAGTCCATCATAGCCCAGCTAATTGGATAATACATCGTTGCTTTGTCACTACTGGTGCTGGAGCAGCCCGTGAAGGAGGCAACATGACGCTGACCATGCCTGACGGACAGAGCAGCTACTTAGTATTTGCGTGTACTTGACAACGGGCTATGACGCAAGTTACCGAATGGAACCGCGAGTATTATACGTGATCTTTTGAAATAGCTACCAATGAAAATTCACTACAGGAACCCTTTAAATAGAGCAATAGACCCCCAAGATGTGTGGGCTGGACTCACCTGGAGGGGGCGCTGCACACCAATGACTGCCTAAAGAGAGGGAGAGAGAGAGAGTAACTAGGACCGAACTCTTCACAAGAACAGCCACCACTCACTACTCTTTTCCTATTCTGTTTTACATGAGTTCTTGTCCTCTTCCTACCCACTTTGTAGAAAAAAGTGAACCCTGAGCTTCCAGTGGAAATCAAACCCAGTAACCGAGCCCGGAAACTGCAGGAGAGCAAACTGAAGAAGCAGAAGCAGAAGGCAGTGCTGAAGCGACAGAGAGATGATGAGCAGCGCTGGCACATGGAGATGAGGTCAAGCATCATCACTCTTAAATATTTCTGCCTGTCCTTTGCACTTTCTGTATTCTTCTGCTGTTAACACTGCAGTTTCCCCACGGTGAGATCAGTAAAGTCAGATCTTATCATCATCATCATCTTAGTCAAAGGCCTAAACTTATTTATTCACAAATGTATAAATTTCAGAAAGTCTGTTATGTGGTGTTCTGTTTCCCTGTCTGTTATCATGGCAGCTCTGATCTTCTTTGGTAACAAATATTTAGAATTTTAAAGACATTTCTGCTACTGACTTTTGGTTGTTCCTTCAGGCGTTATGAAGAGGACTTGTACTGGAGGAGGATGGAGGAGGAGCAGATGTACTGGGGGGAGCAGCGCCGTCGGATGGCCCCTCCACCTCTGATGAGTCGTCCAGGGATGCCGGTGCCCCCTCTATTGGTGAGTGTTGGAAACACCGTTATTAAAAAACCTTTCACTTCCCTTTTAGGGCTTTTTTCTTAACCTCCTCTCTAGTACATAAAATCAGTTGGTAGAGATCATGTAGATCTATTGTGAAGACAGTCGGAGACTTAATACCCATCATGCCAGATGATTATATCCCCGAATGGAGTTTCGGGGATATAATTTTTGGTCCGACCACCACAGCCGGATCCACCACCACCACCGGATATCCTTCATTTTAACGCAATAACTTCAAAAATATTGGGTTTAGAAATTCCATATTTTCCAATATTATATATGATATTCAATGAATATCATGGAGAGGAAGAACTGATTCAATTTTGGACGATTTACCATTTCTAGATTGCCCACAAGGGGCTGCTCAAAAGTTAAAAATCATTAAACACTCTTTTGTTCATATCTCTGGAACTATTTGTCTGATTGACTTCAAATCCAGTGCAAATGAAAGGTCGTGACCTGGGGATGCCTCATGTCATGACATCATTACGGATTGGGGGCGTTCGGGGATATACCCCTAGCTGTCGCTTTTGACGGCATAAGCCTAGTTCTCCTATGTAGTTAATACTCTCAAAGAAACTTTTATGCAGTATGTCAAGAATGCGCATTCATTATGACCATGTTCAAGGATGACTGGGATATGTCTAAGTACTGTGTGTACATTATGGGTAAAATGCAGTGACTGAATTTCCCCTCTGGGATAATAAAGTGAGCTGACATTGATATGGTAGAGATAGTGACCTAACGGTGTAAAGTGTCTAATTCTCAATTCTCAATTGAGTTGGTGGCATGAACACTCACAGACATATACTGCTTACAGATAGAAAGTTCCAGGGTCTGACTAAAATAAGTCATGGAAATTTAACTCCCACACCTCTATAATAGAATATATGTGGTCTAGTGAAAGCTGCTGTGCAGTCTAGTGTTTTTTGAATTCAATATTAGCTTTTAGCATATTGTAATTCATGTGGCCTTCCAGAAAATAAGAAAGTTTTCAGGCTTTGGTAAAGTGAGACATGGAAATTTAGTTGAATTTTCCTCAGAGAAATTATGGTCTTGAAAATTTAGTTTTAAAAAAATGGGTTGATATATCTGTGCCTGGACCCTGTATGAAGCATGCGCTTACCTTCAGTATCTATAATTGTTTTCTTTAAGACCTGTGTGCGTCGACCGGACTCCCCCGATGACCGTCACATCATGGCTAAACACTCAACCATCTACCCGGTGGAGGAGGAGCTGCAGGCTGTTCAGAGGATCGTCTCCCACTCGGAAAGAGCCCTCAAACTGGTGTCGGACTCCTTACTGGAGAAGGAGGCTCCAGCTCCACCCACTGCTGCTACCGAAGAAGGAGACGAAAAAAGGTAAACATGAATTTTGATACACTGGACTTGTGCATGGTGCCAATTGATGGCTATGTTTTCTGAAACCTGAAAGACCATTTTCATGATTTCAATCCTGTGTGAAAATAGTATATTCTATACAATGGCTTAATTAATTAGTACAATGTTGCCCAGACTTCATATTCATGGAAAATCTTTTTTTAAAGTCAAAAACCACTATGATCCAGTGGGCTTTATCTGGATGTAACTGAGAGGGATGATTTTGGGCATAAATGAATGTTCATAGCTGTTCCGGTTTTTACCCCATGGCCAACTTGTGGCCGAAGGGGTATTGTAATCCTTTTGTCGTCTGTCTGTCTGTCCATCCGTCTGTCCATTCAGCAACATAATTGCATTGAAGAATGTATTAAGATATCTGCACCAAATTTATACCATGGATGCATCTTGGCATGGAGCAGACACCTATTAAAAATTGGTGACTTTGACCTACTTTTTCAAGGTCCAATGGTCTTGTGCCTTGTGCAGTTATAATATCTGAGTACTTTCAAATATAGAAATGTATGTAGTAAGTTTTACACAAAGACAATCTAATCTAAATTATAGGGCAGTATCTATCAACAGAATCTTATAGTATATTTGTGCAGCACATTTTGTTGGACTGTTGACCTCACCGGTGTGTGAAGACTAACTGGTTGTACTGCTTTGTTACTGTTTTTGTTTCGTATTTTTTGTTTGTTTGTCTGTTTGTCAGCAATTTTACGCAAAAACTACTGGACCAATTTCCATGAAATTTTCAGGAAGGGTACGGGGTGGTCCAGAAAAGATCCCATTAACTTTTGGTGAATGTAGACCAAAGGTCAAGGTCTCCAAAAATGCGTTTTCGCAATGATGTTAGGGCAAATCAGGTAAAACATTTGCGAGAGGCGGGGTTTGTTGTGCCTGGCACCACTTGTTAATTTGGTCATGAATTTAACATATAACAAAAAGCAGAGTTTCAGCTGTCATGTGATTTTTCACTCATAGAGAGTGTAACAGTGAATTGCATTTTTTTGTGTATTTCTGTGACCTATTTACAGTAGATATAGACTAGATTACACATTGAATCTATTGGAATCTATTGAAGTCAGACTTAAGGTGTATTTTCTTACATTTTTTTCTATGATAACTCTTGTCTAAATATGGGCACCTCACTTTCTCACTTTCCAAAAAACAACATGGCAACTGCCCAGACTGAAAGATTCAATAACAGGTATCATGGAGGTTTGGCTACTATGTTTGTACAGTTACATTGTCTATGGTCACAAAACATGGAGTATATTGAATGTATGACATTTTCCCCTAAGAATAATGTCCAATTAGATGCTTTTGAATATTCATGTTTGGAAAATGGATGAAAAAATGTTATACTTTAAAGAAATTTTTTATAAACATACTGAACTCCAAAACCAAATACCAAACCACAAATTTTAAGAGTTGTTACACTTGAATGATCAAAATGCAAATTTATTTTGCAACCCAAAAAAATCTCGTTTAACAAGTCTACCAATTAGAGCATATTGAGCTGCTGCTGTATGGACCTGTGAGGTCTCTGTCACATCACCCATTCTTATGTTACAGTACAGAGAACGCAGCGCGGCTGCTAAAAGGAGTGATGAGGGTGGGCATCCTGGCCAAAGGCCTGCTGCTGCGCGGTGATCGAAATGTGGAGCTCATCCTGCTCACAGCTAAGAAACCAACTATATCCTTATTGAAGAGCATCGCTAAACAGCTGCCTAAAGAACTGGCGGTAAGAAAACCTCATAGTAAACTGAAATACGCTACTGTCAATAATTTGGACATCCCATTCCAGGGAGTAAGGCTGAGGGAGGAAATTATGTGGCTTTATCTTGAGTAATATCAGTCTGAACTTTAAATATAGTCCTGGCAGAAAGATCAGGGTTGAAATAGGTTTTTAAAAAGAGGATGTAATTTTTTGCCAGATTTCTTCACAATGACGTGTCTTTTAAGAGCTGAAGATGGACAGGATTTTATATTTGTAATAATAAATAAGGGTGGATCATGAAGATGTGACTGCTGTAGAGCAGGTCAACTATAGCTTCAGTCAACCAAGTCTCACAGAAATAATTTAATATTTAACTAAATTGCATTTCCAGTTATGTTTTGTTTTACAATTGAATCAGTGCTTTGATTTTGTTGAAACAAGATGCAATTTTTCAGTGAAGGATTCACTACTTTTTTCCCAGCAAAATTCAGGACTTTGTCACCAGAAACACTTTGGTTAGATTTAGGAAAAGATCACATCCTCCAGGCCTTTTTCACCCAATTAGTTCATATAGTGATCTGGCCTTTGTTTCCACAGGTTTTCAGGTAAACCATTCTAATCAAGGATGTAGTATTATTGGAGGGCAGTGGACAATGTGCAACAGACCATATTATTAGAATATTTTAGTTCATTAAGTTTCACATCTTGGCAACAGTTTTTTTCAGTCTTGATAATCCTTCCTCCTCCTATGTTGCTTAAAGTCGATGCTGAATCACGTCTCAGCTCTGGATTTTGTCAGCAGTTATTGCACATTGTTTTTTCAACCTCTTCCTTCATCTCCATCTTCACTGTCCTACCTGTAGAATGTTACAGAACAGTTCACACTTCAGGCTAAAGTAAGACCTTGCTCCAAATGCTCCAGACTGTTTAACAATAGCTTTGCAAAAAGAAATGAGCCCAATTCCATATTGGAGCAAAAAGGTTGTGAGTGACTTTTCCTAAACCTTCCCAAGTGTTTTCAGTGCTTTAATTCAAGCATAAATAGTTAAAAAAACATCACCTCAACCACAAGACCAACTGATTTTGTTCTTTAAGCCAAGCCAAACAAAACCAAATATTTATTTATATTATATTTTTTATCATTTTGTAAGTTAAACTAAAGATATTTGCAGTTGCAGTTTAGTTTCCATGTAGATTATTTCTGAGAGACATTGCGATTTATCCTCTGTAGTAATCTGAGTACTTCCATCGGTTTTACCAGTCAAGACAAAACGTGACAGAATTCACTGCAAATATTTAGTTCATGCTAATGGATTCTTCTATTTGCTCTGGACCGGTTAATTATTCATTAGTGAACATGTTTACCTGCCTGACAACAGCAGCTACGGATTTATTTATTTGTTTCTATGGGAGTACAATGGACATGACTCTACTTCAAAAGTAACAGCTCTGTAAAGTGGAGCTACTGTTTTACTTTATGATCTGTTTTAATTTTCCTTGTATTACATTTTTCTAAAACTGTATGGCTTTGAGCTTTTATTTTCATGTTCACCAATGAAGTAACTGTCCTAAACCAAAGAGAAAAATCCATCTGAATTTTCAGATTAACTTGTATTTTCATTTAAGGCTCACAAGACAGAGCAGAGGATTGGTACCAAACAGATAAACTGAAGACCTGTCAGTTGTGATGTTTTGTAATTGACTCATTCTTCCTCCCTCCTACTTTAGTTGGAATTAGTGTTTCATTAAAGGTGCTTTTCACTGATCTTTAGATTTCCTGCCTGGTTATGACACCTGAATCCTACAGAGTGAGGTGGGGCCGTCTTTATTAACAGCCCCCTTTGTTGTCCTATATAATCACTCTTTCAAAGATAGTGTTGATGAACTATTTTTAAGTCAATGAACATGTTTAAATGAGGAATGCCTCATCCTTTTAGCCTTGACCAAAATAAATTGCAATGGCCTGATGAGGCTATATTTTTGCCCACCCCACATACCCCCTCCTCCTCTGTAGTGAGTAATCCCAAGTGTCCTTTTAACCGGCAGACATTTTCTGAAGATCAGTATGAGGTGCAGGCTCACCCCGAGGAGGCGAACATCGTGATATTTTCAAGCAAGGAGCCCAAAATGCAGGTGACCATTTCTCTCACCTCGCCGCTGATGAGGGAGGACCCTGCTGCTGAGAAGGACAAGCAGGCAGGAGGAAAAGCGGCTGAGAAAGGTTAGAGAAGCCAAAGCTTTCAGTACCAGACAAACCAAATGTTAGCACTGTGTTTAATACACTATATACCCCCTCCCCTGCTTCACCCATTCACCCTTAAGCAGCCTACATTTTAGGCAAAAAAAAATTACACAGATTGAGAAATGGGACTTTTAACTAAGTCCACATTCAAGAAAAAAAGTTTTCTGCTATTTCTTTTTTCCTTTAACCCCTTAAATAAGAACAAACTCACATTTATTTGTCCCACTCCTTTTATTTTCCCCATTTTTTGCAGTTACACAAGTCCCTCTTTATTTCTGTTTTTTCCACAACATGGGAATTAAAAAGCCGGGCTCTCCGACCTTTCTGTGCCACTAGGGTGTGTGTTTATCTCATGAACACACGCTCAGATAATACCACCTTTTGGGAAATGATCATAGAAGCAGACTGATGACTGAAGTGATGATCAGTGTTGGGATGATGCCCAGGGATGAACGCTATTTCAAAGTTAATCATTCATTTAAAAGTGACATTTTGTTTTGCATTTTGATGACACACACTAGGGGATTCTGAGGTCCAACGACTTCCCATTCCCTTAACTGTCATCCCTGCTTCATAACAAGGCATTATCCATAATAAGGTGCGGGAGTGTCATTTTATCGCCTCACAATGATCACTTTAAAAATTAAACCAAGATGGCATTAGTGAATCCATTGTCATTATTTGTCCCATTCAACAGTGCAGGGGATTTTTAAGGTCATTGTGTCGCAAACACTCCTCCACCTCCTCCAATAACTGTCAGCATTTGAATGTGTTTTTTCCCATTTTGAAAACATGGTAGTAATGTTTTCTGTGGCCGCTGTCTTTTCTTTTTTGAACTTTTGTTTGGGTTTGTTGATCAGTGCCCCCGATTCTGTATCAGCAGACCTAGGCAAGCTGATGGCTAATAATCTGAAGACCACACTTGTATACATACCACTAAGAACAGTGAAACCAAACTGACAACATAGCCCATGTTTATGAAGCGTTTTAGAGTAGGACAAACCCTTTGTTATACATGATCATCAGAGGGATTCAGCTGCTGCTAAATCTACAAAAATTCCAGCTCTAAAATGCAGGATAAATATGGGTCTTTGATTCTAAGTGGTATGGTAGTGTAGACTTCAAAACGTGGCTTTGTTTTTGTTCTGTATTTCCCTTGTAAGAAAGCTAACGTCCTCTGTTGTTGCTACAGTTCTAGTGAACATGGAAGTGTGGAAAGCCCCGAGACTGGTCTTGTGAAATATTCCGTCATTGTAGTCATGTAACCACATTGAATGTTTTGGGAAAGCCTGTCATTTGTCCTTTGTAGGTGCCCTCAAATGGTTTTATAAAGTCCTAAATTTAACACAAACATTTCTAACCTATCTAGCTTTCCACTCTATAGTTCTACTAATTACATTCATGTTTGGCTTGTCACATTGTCCTTAACAGATTTGATTCTCTTTAATGGTTTACTTGCGGATGCTAATTTTGGTTTTTCATGCTGTGTGATGAAGGGTTTCCTAGTTTGTGTAATTTTACTGGTCGGTTGGAGAGTTTTAGAAGATATGGGGACTATTTCTATCCATGTTAAGTGGTACCAGATCTGTTAAAAATCTTTAAAAGAATATGTTTTCCAAAATCCAAATTCCTTGAGCATTCTCCAAACAAATCAGCTTTATGGGTGTTTTTAAAGGTTCCTTGTGGAGTTGTCTTATAAACAAAGGTTAAATTGCACATTGTTACTCAGCTACACTTTGCAAGAAAAAAGCTTTTTTGATGTTTGCTTAATCTCCGTCACTACATTTTTTTAAACCTTACAAGTGTTTGGTAGGATAAGAATTGCATGACATGCATGCAAAAGGATGCATTCAGAAACACATTGCACCAAAGCTGCATTCAATCAAGATGTGTCTGCTATCCTTGCATCATGTTCTGTTCATACACTTTACGAATTTACTTGCAACCTCAAACTAGTGACGTATTTTTACTGTTCAGTACCAACAGTACATACTGACATTGTAACATGACTTCTTTTGTTTTATATTTGTTTGAAATTTACTCTGAAATTTTAAGCCAAGCGTATATTGTGAGGTCACCTTAATGGTGACCTTTTCGCACAAAAATCTTTCCAGTTCATACTTGAGTCCCAGTGAACGTTTGCGTCAAATCAGTTGTAGAAATTTGCAGTTCCACCCCCTCCGGTGTAATCCATGATACCTTTGAATCATAGCATCATTTACATGTAAGATATCTGTCAATTCACACAATAAATTTGTGAGTTAAAATAGCAGTTACTTGTCCATTGAGAATGTGTAGAAAGTATTACAAAAGTGGAAAACTCTCCAGGGTCTGGTCATGTTGAAGCTGCAGAGACATCTCCAGCAGCTTGTTTAGAGACTTGATGATTTGATAAGGACATTTCCCAGTCTGATGCTTTTCTCCCAAAACACTGAAAATGTAATAGATGGAATGATTCAAAGGAGATCACAAAACTGTCTGAGCACAGCAGTAAGGGACAAGGCTTAGGCTCTCATTCATAAAAACAGAGTCTAAACAAACTTTTGTACTAAATTTTAACACATTCTATTCAGCCATTCTCAGATACCTTGTAGTAAACGCAGCATGGACTGACCGGTGGGCCGACAAGGCGCCTTCTGGAATTGTGCAAACACATCTCAGAACTCCACAAGGGACCATTAAATGTTCATAAGTGTTTTGTCAGTCGGCCCCTCATTCACAGTCAATGGTCAGCACAAAAACTAGGAAATCCAAAACACTTAAAAGGAATTTGAAAAAGTTGTAGCAGGGAAATGACAATTATTGAATTTGATTCATAATGTAAAGGTATAATTACTACACAAAGGGTAC
This sequence comes from Ostorhinchus angustatus, assembly GCA_029822955.1. Taxonomy (NCBI): domain Eukaryota; kingdom Metazoa; phylum Chordata; class Actinopteri; order Kurtiformes; family Apogonidae; genus Ostorhinchus; species Ostorhinchus angustatus. The sequence goes on along the minus strand of JAPTMW010000019.1, from coordinate 34,409,729 downwards.
AATGGGCAGTTGTGTGAGGGAAGTACAGTCATGTTTATTGACACCGATTATTATGTTTTATTATAGTGAGAAATAAACATGCAGTAAAAGGGGAACAGAGGCTGACATTTTTACATGACACAGGCTCATCATAATGGAAAACACACACAGGTGTAAATAATGCCATGAATGATTCCTGTGTGACATCGCA
>JAPTMW010000019.1:34310975-34321976 GCA_029822955.1 Ostorhinchus angustatus | reverse complement strand
ATCTAGACCTACTGACTGATTTGTGTTTGAAATAACAGAATTACAGAACTATGTTCCGCTAAAACTCTCCTACTGACAGAATGAATGAGGAAATGAACCACGATGTTAGATTTACAGAGTTTGTTACTATGGTAACCGACACAGAGTTTAAGTTCCCTCTGTTTGTGAAACAGGCTAGTTACCCCCTGTGTCTGGGTTGAGTTTCCTCTCTTTGTGAAATGGAAAACTCAGGTTTTTCGTTAAAGTCGCTTTGTGAAACGGACCCCTGGAACGGAACGGAATGGAAGTCGGCAGGTCTAACTGCTGCTGAGACAGGAGATGAACACTGCTCCTCCCCGTGGACAAATGAGGGATTGCAGCTGGTTTTCACACAAGCTGCAAAGGGCCGTCACCAGTCAGGGATGCACTGACTACATCATTCCGGAGGATACATTATCTGCACGGTCCGTGTACGGTCCGTGTAGTCAGGGACCAGCCAGGGACCTGTAGAGGTTCAGTCACGGAAAATGGGGAAAAACTCAACCGCTACTACTGTAACTACATTTTCCACATGTTTTCTGTTACCTCAGGTAATCCAGTATTTCAGCCACTGGTTTATGAACTCCTACTTTTATATACATTTCACAGTGGGTCAGTAATAAAACAGGATCGAGTACAGCCTTACTCCCCTGTGTTTCAGTGCTCTTCTGCTTTGCTTGCACCACTGTGTTTGTAACTTCCTCCTAATGTGGGCCTCCCTTCTATCCCTCCATATCGTACCACTGTCTTTCAGAGAGCTCCCCTAATGCTGCTCTCCAATGCCTTCCCTTCAACCCCCAGCTGGTTACCCCCTTTCTGCTACCCCACCATCTGACATTTAGTAACGCTGTTCTGAGTCCAGATGCCAAGGTCACACTGAGCTCAGTACTGAATCCTGCATATAAATACCCCACATCCTGGTGTTTTGGATTTGCATAGAATATGTTTTTACTATCAAACTGCAGGGAAAACTCCAGTGAGCAGAGCAAATCAACAAGAAATTATATCTGAATCAAACAAAGAATATTACAAGTCGCCTGTGTTTTTCGACAAATGACTGCATACCTGCTGAACAAAGTCATGTGAAGCTAATATGCAAATACTGCAAGTATGCAAATTCTACTTAACAAACATCCTAGCCTAGAATGTCTGTCCTGTACAGGTTAATATAGGGATAAGACAATACATAGCCACAAGATGGTGCAGAGACATAAATATGTTTTCAATCAGGCTGATGAGCTGAAACTCTAGATTCAAACAGCAGTGTCCAACATGAAATACAGCAGACGAATGGGGCCATAGCATGTCTGCCTTAATATGACCCATAAGGCTCTGCTTACTGTGGATTGGCTGTTTTGGGACTACACGCTGGCTGGTGGTGACAGGAGATTCCAGAGAGTTTTCCGGACCAGTCATCTCGGCCATGTCGGATTCAGATGAGTTTAAACCAATACAGTGCTGGACAGCCACACAGAACACTGATGTGGGATTTATTAGTCTTATTAAGAGAGAGTGGACTCAATAATATGAACACCTCTATGATACTATAGTAAAACATAACACTCATTTAATTTCAGACAACATTTGTAAAATGGTTTATTTTTAGCAGAGATGTTCACAAGTCATTTTTTCCAAGTACAAGTCAAGTCTCAAGTCTTTGTACTCAAGTCCAAGTCAAGTCTCAGAGTCCCAATACCAAGTCAAGTCTCAAGTCTTTTGTCCCAAGTCCAACTCAAGTCTCAAATTAGTGAAATGAACGTTCTCTCATTGGACACGTGTCATCTGGCCTAGATAATACTGCATTGCCATGTGTTATGGATTGAAAACACGTACTGTACTATCATATTATACACTACAGTAATAAAATGGACAAGAGCATGATCGCTTAAGAGGGTTATTTCAATTAAATATTGATTCAGTGATGACCTGCTGCCTAGGATGACCCTGGTGATACACTAAGATGACCTTGGTGGTACACTTGCGCACCTCTCACTTGAACAAAGAAAGACTCACTGCTTCTCTGTCCCTCTTCACTGGACACTTTCTTTGCTTTGCAGAATTCTGTAAAACTGTAAATAGATGCATATGTAAATTATTTTACTTGCTAACTATAACTGGAAAGAAATCTCAAGTTGATCAAAGTAAACAAATCTATCTGATATCATGCATATTGGAATTTGCAATTAACAATTGGGCCTGGCCAAGTGAAAGTGAACAAGAGGATCAATTTCTTTTCTCTCTAACAATATTTTTGATTACTCAGCATGAAAGACATATCTCTAGTTTCTATAACTGTGTTCACTTAATTTATACCTGAATTACAACTGGATATATAAGAAAATATATGAGAATACAGTGTAAATTAAGAACACTGAAGGTTGTACATGAATGTATACAGCATAAATTCAGAATGTAAATAGCAATGTGTAAATAAATATGTTCAAAATATATGCCTGTATGTAATCTTCTATTTCTTAATAATCAAATGCTATAATGAATTTGAATGTTATTTATTATATTAAAAAAAACAGCAGAAAGATGTGTATTAAATATAGTAATGAAACATATGTGGCCAAAGACTGACAATGTTATCAGTATCTTAATAAAATCTTTATTTTTATTATTATTATGATGCATCACACTGAACAAACACCTCGCTCCCTTACTTTTTCGGATTCTCACTCTGTTCCCATGAATTAATGTCTTTTAAACCTAAAATAAAAATGATATCCGTTTCATTTCTGGATATAATGTACTCTCATATATGAGGGAAACGCTGCACAAGGACTGTGAAGGAAGAAGATGACTACTAAACTGATAGTGATCTAGAAAAACTATCGTCTAAGTAATGTCCTGTGAAAAATGCAAGCATGACCAATATTGAATAATTTGGACAGCCAGTGTGTTTTGATTATTCTGTTCATTTATTTCATGAAGACAATGTGCTGTTTTCTCAAACATGCAATGTGTCTCGGCTGCCGCTGTCTTAACCTTTTCCCACTTTATATTGTTCACTTAAATTCAAAAGAAAATTCAAGGTATTAGCCTATGTTTTCTTTAGGTTAAATGTCTAAGGAGGACTGTTGATGCTTTTGTCTTATAAGTTTTTTATCCTGCTCTTTACTGTACATTGTTAATGTTACAGTGAACGTTAGTACAAGTTGCTCATTGTTGAACGGCTGTGTGTCTTTGTTGTTCCTTTGCTGTCAATGTGATGACGTCATCATACAACTAGTCGACTCGACTTCAACTTTAACAAATAAGTCGATCTGAAAAAATCTGAAGTCACTAATGCCCTACTATGAACACATCTCACTTGAAGTAAATCTAAAATGTGATTATAAATATATAACATTCCTAGTGTGACCATACGTTAAAGCAGTGTTTTGTTTTCCATCTGGCTAAGGTACTGTGAAGTGTTGTAATTGTAGAGGACAGTCTGATTTAAGGTGTAAATGTAAACCCCAGTATCACTTATTAATGCTCTACTTTTTGTGTGTTTGCACATTTAGGTGGGATCAACCAGCTCAGCATGTACTACCTGAGACCAGGAAGGGAGGTCTGACTTTTCAACAGTGGCTACAGCGGTGGAAACTGGCTGCCAAAGTCTTTTAGAAGGTTTTTACACGTATAAAGGTGATCATCATCATCAGCATCTGTCAGTAATAACAGGGCCAGGCTGTAATGGACAGGAAAGGCACTGTTAATGCTGTAAAGAGGTGTTGGGAAGAATCAAACCATTCTGCTATCTTGTCTAACCTTTTATTTGTCATTACACCCCAGGATATTTTGTTGTATTAAAAACACTCTACCACTAATAAATCACTTTAAATCCCAAATCTTTGTCTCTTTATTGAAATGTAGTAAAAATTACAGTAGAGCTGAAAGGATTAATTGAAAAGAAAAAAAAATTTAAGAAAAACTTATTTGATTACAATTTTCCTGAATCAAAACTTCATTTCCCTAATTTTGCTGCTACTATACATTGGTTCCACTGTTGTTTCACATGGATGTTTATTGTGATTCATATGACACTAGGTTCAAGAGAGTACTATTGTATGTTCTATCTTAAGTTAGTAAATTTGATACAAATTTGTTTAAGCCTGCAGTGCACATATTGTTTAGATCATTTTATTTTGTTTATGTCTAGATATTTCAATATACTTTTATACTGTTGTTATTTCTACATAGGTATCTTTTATATATCATTTTACTTTTCATTTGTGGTACAGCTGGTTCTGGAGTAAAGGGCAAGTTGTCATTTTCAGACAGGTCTTTTTCACACTTTTGCTAGTATTTTCACCTGTTCAAATTGTTTAATCGACAAAGGCAATAATCGACAGATTAATCGATTTTATAAAAACAATCGACAGCTGTAGCTCTAAAGTAAGTTGTTAAGCTGATTGTGTAATTGTTGAATGGGTGAGGCAGTTTGATGCCACTGTTCTGTAACAGTTGCAAATGTCTGAGTATTAACTGGCCTCTGTCAATGGTGATCTTGCACTTGTGGGTACAGTGTGAGGAATATGTAGCTATCATTTTGCATGGAGTAGCATAGTTCCTTTGTAGCAGTGAAGGGGGAGTGGAGCAATCTGATTCTTGTGAACTCAGCTCCTCCCATCTGTGCGACTGCGCAGTGCAATTTTTCACCTTTTTTTCATTTTCACTCCTACTCTGGCTTCCGGACGCCAAGACAGACCGCTGCCGCCGAATTTAAAGAGACAGGCAATAGTTATTTTAAATACGATAAACGGCAACCATTGTCCCTAGGCTTATTTTCCGACGCTTCTTCCATCAGCTTGTTTATTTCGATGGCGATGTTGAATCCAAGTCGTCGTGAGTAGTCGCTTGTCTGTCATCACACTCGTCTCTTCTGGATTTTCCGTCGTTTTGCGTTGAGCCGAGACTGTCCAGCGAGGCAAAGTAGGGTTGCTTGCTGGCAGGCTGGCTTCCCGACCGAGAGGAAGGTTTGTCGGCTAGCCAACAACTGGAGGTATACCGAAGCTTCCCTCTTAAGTTGTGGTAGTGGCTTCCAAGCCTCCTATCGCCGGGATAATGGCGAAGATTCAGGCGCACAGCACCGCCAAGCAAATAAACCAAATTCAAGACAAGCCTTACGTTATAACACAAAAGCAAGTGCAGCAGCAGCACTTCCAGAAGCTGAAGGTAAGACAACGGACACGACAAGGGAAAAGTCCCTCAGTGTCAGAACCATTTTGTTCGCCTGATCATTGCATTGGATTTCAGGCATTCCTCTTTCTCCTCTAGTACTGAAGGGACGGTGGCTAGCATTAGTTAGCTCTCTGGCCTATTAAAAGTAATTCAGTGCTCAACAGCCGAACATTGAAATTTAAGGTTAGACGTGGACGCAGGATTTCATTAATGAATGTCTGTGCGACAGTCGAGTGGCTCAGTTAGTGCTAGTTTCTTATTTACGGTGTCAATAGCAGGCACTGGAGCAAACGTTAACTCAAACCTCGGTTGTGGGAAGTTCCTCCTTGTTCGTTTTTCAGCCCCCGTGAACAAAGTGGAGGACGTCAGCCAGGCTAGCCAACAACGGCTATTTCTGTTCATTAGCAGCTTCACTACATATTTGTTTATCGCCGTGCCTCCAGTCGTATCTTGGTGCTTTTTTTTGCCGACACGGTGCCGTAGGTCAGGGACTAGCTGTATTTAACCGTGTTGTATAAACGTGTCCGTGGGTAACATTAGGTGTTGTAAGTGTAGTGGAGTTATTATCGTCAGTTGACTGGCTGTGGGCTAGCGTTAGCCACAAAACCCCCCCTTTACCATACACTTATGAAAATGCTCTCTGTGGTATTTTTGTATTGAAACCTTGCGTTATTGTTAGAAATAAAGTGAGCTGTGGTCTAGTGAACAAAAGCTGCATGGTGTTGGTTATCTTTATTTATTTATATCTGTACTTGAACAGACTGTACAGCTAACTACCGTTAGTGCATTTGTTGATATAGCACTAAAGCTGAGCAGTGAAAATAAGCAAATATTCCCCATTCATCACGTCCTAACATATCTACGAACAGTTTAGAGGAATTACAGGTGTAGTTAAACATGAGTCTTTGTTAGTGTGGGTACTTGTAATGTGAGAGGAGTATTACCATGTTTCGCTAATTATAAAAGGGAAACAATTTAGTACTGGTGTGTAGACAGGCTGTGTCCTGACAAAGTGCACAGTGTGTCAGAGCTGCATTGACCTCTGAGCACAGACCTGCACCAGGAACATCCATTAAAGCTTAACACACAAAGGGGAGAATCAGGTGAAGCTGTCTGTGCAATTATGATGACTGTAATCCTTTTTCTCTATTGTTTAGGTTGAAGATGCTTTGTCATATCTGGACCAAGTCAAAATTCGCTTTGCAAATGATCCTGGAATATACAACAAGTTTCTTGATATCATGAAAGAGTTCAAATCACAGAGGTATGTATTACAGTGTATGAGACATGGACTCAACCCTCAAAGACCCAAACATCCATCATCGACCAAAAGCATTCCCTGATCTAACCGCTGAGCCACTAATGCTATCAATACATTGAAATAGTTGGTATAAAATGCAGTTTGTCATCTTTTCATGGTCATCAGATATGACCCCTTTGGATGTTCAGAGGCTCCGCAGGGAATCTGGACACACTGTCATTTTCTACAACGTTCATTCACCAGTAAAACCCATGGAGTTTGATAAGTGACAGTGAATGGAGACAGCTATTTTCATGTTTAGTTAATGATATATTTTTCTGTAAAAAAAAACCTATCCTTCACTTTTTGTTTTCATATAATAACCTTTAAAGTTACTCTGACCTTTACATATACATGATCAATTAATTAAATATAGGTAAATACCTGATTTACACTGAAAAATGAAAAATGCAGAGGATAATATAATCAATGGTGATAAATCACTTAAGAAAACTTCATTTGGAAGTTGACACAAAAATAGTTTTGGATTTTTAAGGTTTAAATGATCAATTCAGTAATTCCAAAAGACATGCACTACCTTCCCAGGCCTACAATGAGTTTTATGGGCTTCATTGCTGAGCCCACAATTTAAGAAACTCTCTTTAAATTTAAGTGCATGGCTGAATGTATTGAAGATGTGGATAGAACACATGGCTAAAGACCTACTGATGTAAACCACAATAATGTAATGTTTTTTTCTGCCTGTTCATAGCATTGACACACCAGGGGTGATAAACCGCGTGTCGCAGCTCTTCCACGGACACCCAGACCTAGTCTTGGGCTTCAATGCCTTCCTACCACCAGGGTATCGGATAGAGGTGCCTAAAAATGGGATGGCTTTCCTCCAATCTCCGTTCTCTGCACAGGTGATGTACACACCTACAAGACCTGGACTTGATTTTATTAACTCAAATTAGGATTTAATGAGAATTACAACATGTGAGGAGAGTTCATCATCACAAACGCATAGTGTGTTAAAAGTAATGTTCATTTAACACAGCAGGGCTTTTACTTTTGTAAAGATTGAAAAGGTGTGTTTTTTGTACTACACTTCAGTTGAGTGCTGGTTTTTGGTTGGAATTCAGCGATGTGATGATGACTTGCACAGACACAGTTTAAAATGCACTGCAAGTGGTGACAAACATTTCCAGAGAATGTAATTCATTTTTTACAATGTGATTAAAAAACAAAACAATGGAATCATAAGCTGATAGGGCTTTGTATGTTGTGACTCAAACCCACCTCTGTATCCTTGAGTTTATGATTCAGTCTTAATTTAGGTTAAGTAACTAAATAAAAAAAATCCACATTTCTTGTTTTTTTCTATTATTACAGTACAATTTAGAAACTAAATGCCAGTGGCTTTTTGTGAGGGAGATTTTCCTCTACCAGACAGATGTGTTTTGTCAGGAATGTGATTGGAGAAGCTAAACGACTAGTGTTTGAGTGTTACACACACATATTTTGCCAGTTCAGGCTTAAAAGTTTTTGTCACCTGTATCAAGCTGTGACAAATCTTAACAGCAGATTTATGTTTTCCGTAACTAACCTCTGACTGGGTATTCGTTGACGTATTCGCAATATGAACTTGCAATGAACAAAAAGGATTTGAGTTTTCCTTATAATTGTGGTGCTTGAGTTTTTAACTTCTCAATCACATGTAACAATTTATGGCTGTTTATGAGCTACAGTCCCTTCACTTTGGTTGAATTTCTGATCCCTTCATTGTTCTACATATTTTGTGATTAGTTTATAGTATGCAGAAATATGAAGGGCTATTTAAGGGCATTTCGAGTTATCCATAAACCATTTTATTTCACTTTGCAAGTCTTTAGAAGTATTTTAGTAATAAAATACCCCCCCCAAGCTCTGATTTTATTTAGATGCTCATCCATTCACAATAGGTGTGAACATTTGCCTTAAATAGAGAAGATGAAGGTATATCACAATGCTGAAAAATGCTATTGCACCTTGTGAAGTTTCCTCAGTTTGTGCAGATCTAGATGTATCTGTGAATCTGGAAATAGTGGCAGTTTGATACTGGATTCTGAACTTTTTTTTTAATACTGATTTCTTTTTCCATTTTAATGAAAAGAAATTATGGGACATGCATGTTTATACATTCAGCGCCATTTCATAACAAAGTATAAACTAGTTTATTACAATGATTAACTCCTCTGTTTTTCAGCTCTAACTTTGTCTCATCACTCTATTTTTCTGCTTTAAAAAATATTTACAATGGCTTGAATTTTTCTGTCAACACAATATTATAAAATAAGTACAAGTGCTACTACATACTACATGTATATGCTGTGTGCTCTGATGCTGTTGATAGGTAGGTGTTGATATTTTGTGTCAAATGATAAGATATTTTTTGATGCTTGATAATATCTAATACATTTGATAATTGCCCAGGATTACCTATGTTTAATTATATTTATATGGTGCGTATTAGTTAATACTTAGATTTGTAAAATCTTTCTGTGTATCCTTAAGTCTGCAGTATCTATTTGATTCATTGTCTAGGTTTTTTGCATGCCATACCACTCTCTCTCTGCCCTTGTTTGCCGTCTCCTCTTCTGAGTTAGTGAATAAGTGCACAAATTGCCAACAAATATGAAACTGCAAAATATTAAATAACAAAAAAAGTTGAGCAGTGAACAACAGTGATGCTTCTGGCTGGACTCCTTGTTTGGAGGCAGCTGTTGCATATCATTCCTATCACTCCTCATTTTTCCTGCATGAAAAAATACTCAACAAAATCAAATTGAGCTCAGTTTAAGTGATATTAATAAGTTAAGTGTCAAAATATTTGACTGGAAATTGTGATTTGTTCAGTTGTTTTCCTGGAACTTAAGCTCCTGTTGAGGTGTTTTAACATATCTGTATAAATGACAGCTAATATTGTTAGACACTGTGTACAGCTTTCTTTAAATAATTCACCTGTAGTCTTGAGACTGAAGCTTTTCCTCTACCTTATCATCTGTCCAGGTTTCTCCGAGCCAACAGGGGAAGAGTTTCACCCCCTCTGCAGTGACCACCCCCTCAGGTAGTGCCTCTGCTGCTCACACTGAAGCCGGACCCGCCCCGTCCACCGAAGTCAAGGCGGCATCCTCAGAGTCCCTATCGTCCTCCACCTCTGCCGGACCTCCAGAGCCTCCCAGCAGACTCTCTCTTCCATTGGCAAACAGAGAGAGCCAGAATCAGGCAGCCACCTCCTCAGTGTCCCCGCCTGCTTCTGAGACGAGCCCCGTGGAATTTGACAGTGCCATCAGCTATGTGAACAAGATCAAAAACAGGTTCCTGGATCACCCAGAGATCTATAGAGCCTTCCTGGAGATTCTTCACACGTATCAGGTAAGGCAGAGCTCATATATATCATGGCTTCAGGTGCTTTTTCATTGTATATTATGAAAGCATTAAGGCAAGTTAGGTTTGTGTGGTTACTGATGATAGTTGATGGTGTCTTTTGCACCAAGACCACTCACTAGCTATTGGCAGTAACTCTGCTTTGCTTTTTCTAATTAATTTTAGAACCCAATTTAGCAACTCTAAACAACTATTCCTTGTATCATCCATCAGAAGGAGCAGCTGGAGGTGAAGGAGAGTCGAGGCAGTCGAGGCAGCAGCGGGATGACCGAAGATGAGGTGTTTTCCAAGGTTGCTAGCCTTTTTAAGGGGCAGGAGGACCTACTGGCTGAATTTGGACAGTTCTTACCAGATGCCAAGAGATCACTGGTGAGTAACTAATCAATGATTTAATTCTGAACTATTACCCCTCAGAAGTGTCATACTGGTCATTTCTTTTATGGATATTGAATACCAAAGTTATACTCCATTCTATGAAAACAGGTATTGAAAAACGATTGATCAGCCGTTGTTAATTTGTGGCATATTTGATTGGAACAGATTCAGTATAATAAACAGAAAACAGAAATCTATAGTTCTTTACTACATTAAGTAGTGTTTGTATTTAATACTAATGAGCATCCCCATTGCTAAAAAGGTCCCCATCAATGTAAAAAATAATTAGAATGAGGTGTGCACAGCTATTTAATCATACAGCCAAATAAAACCGAGCAGTAGAATACAACAAAATATACTTGGAATTGTAATACATGAAATTGTAAGCTGTGGCAATATGCTGCTTTAAAAACTGTTTTAATACAAAACCAAAGATTTTAGCAAAGTTCCAGGTTAAATTTTTTGACATTCTACCTGAAACAACTATTGCATTACATGACTGGAAGAGATCACAGGGATAGAAGCATGTAGCTCAGTATCCATGTTAAATTAACAGCTAGGAGTGATTGGTGACACTCCTTTTTTTTTTCTTCCTGAAATGATCATATGACAGACAATGACAAATCTGGGGGCAGCAAATGCAGCTATCTGTGTCATGTTTCCAAAAGTCTGTGTTTGTCTGTCCACATTAGAGTTCTAACTAAAACAGGGTCAACAGGGTTTCTATAAGTCTCCACTTATGCAGTATACGATGCTGCAGTAATGGT
>JAPTMW010000019.1:34253948-34266306 GCA_029822955.1 Ostorhinchus angustatus | reverse complement strand
AGGTCTGGCAGCACCTTGCATGGCAGCAGCTGCCTACTGGTGTATGAATGTGTGTGTGAATGGGTGAATGTGAGGCTTTGTAAAGCACTTTGAGCACCATGAAGGTGGAAAAGCGCTATATAAGTGTAGTCCATTTACCATTTACAAGAGCACCAGAGGAATGCCATATAACAATAAAATAAACACTAGAAATGTGCATCTCCTTCAGTGAGGCTTATGTAAAACACATCTTGATAAACCTAAACATCAAAGATGCATATAAAGCAACTACCAATGTGATTCACTCCTATTGTGATGTGGTAAGATTTGATAGTTTGATTAAACACATTGTGATTCAATACAGTGCAGAAGAGTAGCTCAACAGATAGTTTCATTTCATTTCTTTGATTCACTAAGATTCACAGAGACACTAAAAATGGTTCATCTCTTTTTCACCCAATCTTTCTGCACACTTTCACAGTCCTTTCATTTCAATCTTATGCCAAGTATGTCAAGTCTAACATAACTGAACATGTATTAAACACACTGTCACTAGAGGTCTCTGAGTCACAACAAGAACAAAAGGTGGACTTTGTTGATGTTGTAAAGTAGTGAAGGATGATGCAGATGAAAATCTTCCTAATGGGGCTCTGGTAGAAGTCATGTATGCGTGAGGTAATATGTTAAGGTTTAATTCACGTTACATTTATTCATGTTTATTTATGTCTTCTTCCTTGTGAAATAGTCACAAGTAGCTTTTAACATTAACCTCGGTAAAGAGGGTGTGATGCCACTGACAGGTGACCAAATGAAATGTGTGTTTCCAATCAGAATAATCAGAAATTTCTCTCAGTTTGAGAGTAGAATATCATCTCTCTGTAACCTCATAGGAGCAGAACCCTGTTCATCCACAGCTGTGTTTCATAAACCTCTTTAATTTCCATTATAAACCTTGAGGCACCAGCAAAAGACCCAAGGCCAACTGGCAGTGCTACTCAAGGTCATCTTTTGCTTTCTGAGCAAACAAAAGCCTGTGCTTTGACATGCTCCTGTAACACAGCAACACATCAATATTGTTGCTTTAGTTTTGTAGATTCTCAGAATCAGAGTCTTACTTTTGTCTGATGTCCTCTGACAGAGGTTCAAGGTACAGTGCTGCATCAGGAAAAGATGCACTTTCAGATGTTGGTGGGAGCTCAGTTCAGATCAAACCTACAAACTATAGACATGTGAACAGAGTGTCTACAGGCTTCACAAACTTAGATTTAATGCTTTCTAAGAAATTTTCAAGATAATTTTTTTGCCAGGTTTGATAACACATCATAGAAAAATAAGCTTTTTTTTCCCCAAGCATTGCTAGTAAAGATAAAGGTATCATAAATGTGTAGCACAACGGGTAAGTACAAGTAGAAAGTAGAAAGACCATATTAGATTCAGAGACAGGCTTGGAGTATTGTAACATCAGTGGACTTTCATTCAGAAGAGCTCAACTCACACGAAAAAAGAAATTAAACAATGGATAAATTAAATGATAATAAAATATTCTGGCAAGATACCTCAAAAATACGAACTACATATACATAATATAAGACTATACCATAACGTGCCCACACTTGAAAACCCTCAGCCTTCAGTCCATGCCAAAGTTTTTGCACATATGGACGGACAGACAGACGGACGGATGGATGGACAGACAGACAGATGGATGACAAACTGATGACAACATCATGCGGCGAGTGCGAGGGTAAAAATGACTGACACTGACTCTAATTTGGGTAATTTACTGCAGGTTGTGAGATACCGCCCCTCCTTACAAGGGCATTATAAGTATAAGTGTCAATCTCCACATTTTTGGACAAACAAAGCTACCGCTGCAGAATGAAACTATCAAGTTAGATAAACTCAAAGTTGAACTGGGCCCTGAATTGAACATGATTGACTGAACAAGTTGTATCTCTGTTTACATCTTGTTTGCCCATTGTTTTTTACTCCAGTTCACTGTGGAATGAACAAATGACTTGCTGCCCTAACTGTAATTCATTCATCTGAGTGTAAATATGTTGGTGTGTCTCATGTCCTACCTCTGTGTGTTGCATACAGCGCAGCAAAGGTAACAACGAAGAAGGTGGTAGAATATTTCCCAGCATTCACCAAGTGAGGGAAGGCCCTCTTGGTGTCACGGTAACGCCTCAGGCATTGGATGAAGCGGAGCCAGGCGGGCAGACACTGGATGATGGCTCGGAGGCCGTATGAGTAACTGTGGCACACGTAGTCATTAGAGGCTGAAAAAGACAAGGAAAAACCCAATAGAGTAGTTCAGAGGAGCTTTGTACCTCGTACCAAACCTTACTCCTTTTAATCCACAGTGATTGTTGGCCCACACTCCCCTCCACACAGAAAAAGGCTCATCATTATGAGAGTCACAAGGCGACCTTTGTGTGACCAGCGTTTCTATTCCATTAGCTCCATGTTAATTGGCTGCCTTGAGGCCGTGGTGTCACTCTTGGCCAAGTGGATGGACAGCAATTAAAATCTTATTTACATCACATTTCAGAATAAGAAAGCTCAACTGTCTGTTTTATGAGCTAAAAAGATGTGTATTTATCACCATTCAATCAACCCTGTAGATACAGCATTGTTTTTAACATGTCACTGTGGTAAAAGTGTAAAACATGTGGTCAGATTAATTTGGTTATATAATATTAGATGGCCTTTTGTTATTGTTAATAAGATACTGGCATGTATTATGGGTACACTCATTGATAATAAAATTACTACCATGTTACAAGGCCCATACTAAGGGCATTAACATTGTAATGTACCACAACTGTCTTAATTCCACTTAGTAGGCAGTTAGTAAGCAGTTATTAGGAGGGAAGCTGAGAGGAAACTCTAATGATTAAAATAGGTAAAAAAGAAAAAAAAAACTCATATTGTTCTAAACTAAGTGGATGATGGGGTCCTTATCACAACCACAATAATAATGCCAGTGAACTATAGCTGTGAGGTATATTATAGAGTGACTTCATGAAGCAAAACTACTGACATCCTATTGTATAAATATGAATAAAATTAAAAAGAAAGTCAAGTGCAAATCAGTCCCCCTTTTGTGGATTATAATATTCTAAATTTGTGGATAACCTTGGTGCACAATTGGAGATAACTTGTACCATTTAATGTTAAAATATGTGTAATGCATATTTTATGAGTGAAACTGGATTAACAACCCCTTTTTCGTCTTTACTGCAGTGTGAGCTTTGTAGATGGACGGTCAGACACGTGTCCTCTTTGTAGGTTGCATCTGGTTTATATTCTACCAAAGGTGATCAGTATTCAATTTAGGGCTCTGACACATTGGGAATGCACAACACATCACCAGTGTTGACAGATCATTATCCTTAAATCATTATAAAGTGCTTTATAATACATAATGACAACTATAGCCACTATATAACTGGGATGCATACTAATGAGGAAATAGTGTTTATGTTTACCTTAATAAACAAGTATTACCTATAGTTTGTTCAGGAAAAGATGGCAATAAGAACTAGTTTTTTGTACACAAAGGCTCTGTTTATAGACTATCTCAGAGTTTTTATTCCTATTTGAATATATTTTAGCTTGTTGAATGGGATTTCTTATTTATCTATAATGCCTGACTTTACACTGCTTTTAACCTAGGAGTACACTATTTCATTTCTTTGTACCTGTACCGAGGAATGACAAATAAATAACTTTTTTTTTTTAGGTGCAGAGGATATGAGGTCATTGTGACTGGGCAGAAATGTCTCACTTTTTGGCAGTAGGCCCTTGCTGTTGCTCCACTGCAGCTCAAAGATGTAGAAGCAGATGAGATACTCAAGATCCATCAGGACAAATACCAGAGAGTTGAGCTGATCGGCCAGCCAGAAGTCTGCAAACTCCACTCGGTGAAACGGAGCCGTGAACACACGAAACTGTAAAGGAGAGTGGATAGAAATGTGAAGGAGAGTGGATAAGAGAAAAGCAGATTCAAAATTAGGCTAATCAGAATTTATCCTTCATGTGCTTTTTGTTTTCTGTGTCTTTAATTTCTGCTAAATATTACTGAATTAGACACTTAATTAATGTATAGTTGTAGTTGCAGCACTTGTTTAAAGAGGTGCACAGGAGGGGAACATTTTATTAATGATGTGTAACATATGAAGAGATAACGCCTCCAGACTATGTTATCACTCTTCTACAGTCCATCCGAACAGGTCATGGTTTGTGCTAATGTGCATGTGTTTGTCAGTGATGCACATATGAGCACATGAACCAACTTGGTGTAATGCTTATGTTATTTCGGATATGACTTTAGCAGGAGCTTGGTTATTGACTACGCTTTGTAAAAAGATACAGCCAAGCCTGACTCTTTCAATCTACTCCACCCTGAGGTCATATGTGACATTTGGGAGCCACAGTTTACCTCCGTCCATGTACAGACACAAACCCCCAAATACTCTCCTTTCATTGAAAATGTCAAAGGATATTGATTTTTTTTTTTTAAATCTCATTGCATATTTCTCTTAACCTGTCAATCAAAGTCAGTATTGATCCACTAAACCATTTTACTGGTATCAGCTCTATGTTGCTGTCTCAAGGCTAAGCCAGCTGTGGTGATGTGGTTAGGTTTTCATTTCTAAAGTAAACACTAGTAATCCACCTGCTAGATCCTCAGTTTGTCCTGTAATGAAATCTCTGTCCTCTGTCTGTTCTTTGTTGTCAGAAGAAATTAGTACACCTCGCTTTTCAGTTCTATGCGATGGAAGGCAGCTTTATGCTTTCCCTGAAATATCTTTAATTGGTAATTACTTATTCAAAGTCTGACAATCAGGCGGCACAGCCCCTATGTGTGTGAATGGTTTGGCTGATTAGAGAAATGCATCAGTGGAGGGGGTTGGGGGGCTGCCAGTGGGGGCTGTGAAGGAAAGGACAAGACTAAGAGGAGGCGTTCTGCTCAGGGAGAGACAGGGGGACAGAGGAGCTCAGGGCATCAGCATACTGATGGATCTACGCCTGTAATGATTGCACAGTCACAGCCTCCACTCCCCCTGGGACCAGGGTGCATTCTATTATCCCTCAAAACCTCCATCCTCTAACTGCACACACACATCCACATCTAACTCTGTGAGGACATCTCATAGATATAAGGCATTCCCAGAGCCCCAATTCCAACATTAACCTAATTCTAATCACAACCCTAAAACTGAGTCTTAAACATGAAAACATTACGTGGCTAAAATGTCCTCCTAAATACACAAAACTGCTCACAAAGACGTGTGCAGTAAAACACACAAACACACACCCCATCCTTTCTTCTGCAGCTCAGCTTAGACAAAGAGCAGAGTCACACAGGAGGGATTTGTAAACATGAGATTGGAGATACATATCTGATTGGGACATGGTTCTTTGTGTCAGGTGTCAGATGTGTACACACATACCAATGCAAATACACACAAACTCAGGTAGGGAAGATGGTGTTGTGCAAATGAATTAACCTTTTAGGATGTATGACATATGCAAAAAACAAACAAAAAACAATTCCAAGTCCATCCATCCATTTCTGAACTGCTTATTACAGCTTATTATTTATGTAAGTGCATAATATACATAGTTGTGTTCAATTGGTATATAATGACACAAAACTAAGAATTGTTGCATTTTTGTTAATTCATTAAAATGAACTAAAAAGCCAAATGATAAAAAAAAACAAACAAACAAATAATTGTTAGTGAGTGCAGCTGTTACAGTTTACAACCTCACAGCTAGATGTCACTAAATATCACACACTGAACCTTTATTACATTTACATGCACAAAATACACATTTCTGGCCTTATTATGCATACTCTGATTAATGGAAAACACAGCAATCAGGCACATGCTGTTTGTCCTAAAAAGGTTCATTCATGTTTTATTCCTTCGATGACCTTCTTGAAAAGGTTGGCATTGCAATATTTACACAGAAACCTGTTGATTTCCTTGTCTGTCACAGTTTTTTCTAAAACTAAGCATGTTTCTGAGTCTGAACAGAAATGAGTCCATTTGTTTTGGACTGCATCTCTACAGCCTGAAAGACTATTGGTACATAGAGACATACAAGGGGCCATGGGTCGTAAAGTGGGTTAAATTAATGTGCATGTCCAAATAATGTTCTAGCATCATGGTTAATATTAGTATATGCTGTGTGTCCTAACTGGAAAATGCTACAACATGAATAAGGTTCAAGTCAGATTACATGAGCCACAATTTTGGAAAAACAAAAACAGAGGAATATTGGTGTGTATGCAGGCTCTAATACAATAATAGCGGGACTGACCAGCAGCTTAAGGAGCCAAAAACGTGATTTGTAGTAGCAGGTCTTAAAAGGGTTGATGAGGAAAAGCACCATGAAGCCATAAAGTATGAGGGGATTGATCTGCATGGGGATGTAGGTGTACTCCGAGTACAGACAGGAGAGGATGCTGAGACACCATAACACACCGAGAAACCCAGCAACCTGCAACACAAAGACAGAAAAATATTATGTTACAACAGGTACCTTGATGATTAATCACAAATAAGATGATATGAATAAAACAGTGTCATGTTTTGGAATTGAAAGTACAAATGAACTTAGCATGATGGATTTCTTGACTCTAGACTACCCTATCAACACCATGCTCCAATTTATTCTTGTTGCGTATTTCAAAAATGCATGTTTTTCTTCATTACGTGTGTGTACCTGACCTCAAACAGATGCTGGTGTGAAAGGTTGTTTCGGGGATTGATCTCAAAGATGAGGACGTGGTTGACTCCGGCCTGTCTCCATCCATATGTGTTAATGCCCAACAAGAAGAGAAACTGGATCAGAAGGAAACCGCCCCGATAGATCCGCACCAGGGGCCACACATTCTCATAACGGATGAACACAGCACCTGGAAAATAACAAAATGGACTCAATCCTTCTGAAGAAGTACAGCAAGGTAACATACTAATCATACTTGCCAGCTTCAAATGAAAATACTTTACACACTGTTACAGACTCCAAAGAATATGAGAAATGTATGATTCTGGATTTGACATACCAGTGAGCACAAAGGAGATGGCAAGGATGATAAAAACGCCGCAGTACAGTCCCACACGGAAGGTTGTCCAGGCCAACGCAGGCTGAAACACAGACACAATCACTGTCATTATTACAAACCTAAACAGCTCTAAAAAATATGTCACTCATTTTCTGGTTTCAGTGTCTCCACTGTGAATGTAAGCTGCTAATTTTCTTTCTCCTTGATATAATATTGAAATGAAATGGTATGAGTTTTGAAAACCATTTACACTTAAATAAGTGCTTGAGGATATTCTTAAAAAGATAAAAACTTAACTGGGAAATTTTAGTCCAATTAAAATCAGTAGAACAAACACTTCATTAATTTAAAAAGAAGGAAAACTGCTTTATAGCAGCTACAAATACAACCTTGACAAAAAGCAGACACACAAGATACTGAAGATTAAATATATTATCAAGACTAAACCATAAAAAAATCATAATTTTACTAAGATTTTACTATAATGATTATAATTGTCCGGCATCAGTGAACAAAGCATTAAATGTCACTTCTAATATTTAGAATAAACATGTCCACAGGATAAACAAAGATGATTCATTAGCCACAATTCATGTCAGACATGACATTAATTAATGCAGTAATAATGGTACATATAATACAAGGGGGTAAAGTGCCACCAGTACAGATTTTTTCTGAAATGTATCCTGTCTGCTCAGTGATGGAAAGGCACTTAGAAAATCAATATTAGAGGCTAACATGGCTTCTCACTCTTCATTTCTTCCAGTCTTTCCCCATCTCTCCACTTCTCATGTTTATAAGCCTTCTGCCTTTTTGTGTACTTTATTTTCACACCAGCATAAAGCCAAAATACTAGATGATGAAAGCTAAGATGATCCTTGCTGTTTTAATAGTCAGTGTGCACATTTATATACATACTAATTTCCACTATTATTCTGAGTATGACAATATCCTGAATCTGAATTTGGTGTCATGTTAGCAGTACTTCCCATTTGGATATTTTAACAAAGGCCTTTTTCCAAATGGAACATTTTCCAACTCAACATGTGGAATGGGCTGATTCCATTTATTACAGTTTTATGAGGATTCTTTGGACATACATAAAGTACATTTGGAATATGGAACATGGCCTAACTAGGGTCAGTTGGAGCAGAAACAAAGCTCATTTCTGGTAGGGATGGAGGATCCACAGAAAAGCCTTGATTTCTGGTTGAAAGAAGAAAACACACCTAATTTTAAACTTTACGAAAGAGGATATTAACCGGTATTTGGATGTGTGTAACTATCAAACAGCTGACCTTTTTCAGAAGGTGTTTGAAGGAATGACAGGGTTTGGCAAAACAATGAAATAAAAACTTTATAATAGGGGTATGTGCAGGGGCATTGCATTTGGAGTGCTGTCTTTTAACCGGAATTAGGGCAAAATTACAATATTTTGTACAGTCACTGTGTCAAATCAAATAGATTGAAATGGGAAAATGACTTATAACACTGAAAGTCTAATGAATTAGATAAGTTACAAGTAGATGTTACTTTGTGGTAAAGTGGTCTCTATCTATCACTATATGACGTTCACTGCCGTCTCTGACCTGAGCTGCCCCCAGTGGAGGAACTCTCAGCCTCTTCATAGCCCTCTGACGGTCTCCTCCCTCCAGCTCTGTGGTCACCAGGGTCTGAACACAAACAACAGTTCAGTGTGGTTACTTTTCATCATGTATCTGTGGTTTTAGGTGTTTGTGAGCTCATACCTCTGCCTCTGAGATGAGCTGTGTGATCTTCTTGCAGGTGTAGAACGGCGCCACCTCCACGTGAGCCACGCGCCAATCAGCCCCGCGAGACGTATCCAGGATCTTGTCATGTTTCTTCAGGATCTTACGGAAACCAGTGAAGTTCAAATTCTGCAATAAAAAAACCCCAAAACATCTACTATATGACCATAATTACACAACTGGAGACACTGTTAAAGATGAAAACGTGTGTGCATATTGTGTTGATGAACATGTAAAACCTGGTAGTTTTGGAGCAGGATGAGGCTGAGGTAGAACTCGCTGAAGGCTAACTTCAGGTCCTTAATGTTGCGGTGTTTGCAGCGCTCCTCTTGCGACAGGTTGAACACTGTCTTGCGTTTTCGCAGGCCAGGTGGAGCATTGCTCTCACGCTGAGCATCGAGTGAGGACTGCAGCTCATTCTGAAGTGTCGCAAAACGTCTCTGGGCTTCAGCAAGCTTTTCTACAGAGGGCAGAAGAGCATTGAAACTTTATATATAGTTAGTAAATAGCTGAAGGATTCTTCAAACCACTTCACAGTGATACGTTTATATGAGATTATATGAAAGTTCTGCACTGATTCTATTCTCTTTACTCAGGTTTTTTTTTAATTCGTAGTTATTTTGTGTCATTTAATTCAGTCAATGTATGAAGAGATTTGTACTGAAACATTGTCCATGTTGGAAAAGAGACTGTAACCTAAATAATCTACCTCCTTAAATGAAGTTTTAAAGAAAATACAAATCCCATAAACTGAAAAGTTGGGACACTTTCTGACATGAAATACAATGTACATTTATTTAATTGACCAATGCAAACCTTTATGTAATTCTATGAACACACCAGTGATGATATACAGGGCAGTTTTCGACACTAAATAAAGACAAAACAATGACTTACTCTGTTACCTCTTCTTCCAGGAAGCAGAATAAACACCATATCACAGATCTAAATTTGGGCAATTGTCTTTCTCCATAAAGTGCTGTCAACTCAGGAGCACATTACCAACTGAAATTAAATTAACTATGGATATGAAATGAAGCAAACCAGAGCTGTAGTCATTTGTATCTTACTGCACTTCTGTATTTGTGGTTTTATGGATGATATATTATAAATTATGTATCTATATGTGTTCCGTTATCAGTTTTCATAGAATGTATTAGAACTACAGCTCTAACAGTAAGTAAGTGATCTTTTTATTCTGCTTAAGGCTCCTATACACTGTGAGACGTCATCATTTTGTTTATTGCAGCCACGTTGTGACACAAACTATGCATTATGAGATAAACTTAGCTATGACATGAATGCAGGCTGTGCAGTGATAACCCTGACTGAACCTCAGCCTGTGATACAAGTTAAAGTATAGAAATAAAACAATATCATAGCACATCTTCTATACTATGTGTAGTGACCGGGGCATCACTATTTGCTCTGTTCCTACTGGTAACCTAAATTTCAGGTTATCTTTGATTATAAGAACAAACCGATGGCTAACTTTAAACATCCTTACTTATGTTATGTGATGTAGAGCTACTGTCAAAACCAAAAATACCGCTATGTTTTCTTCTTTTTTTTTCTGGGACACCCCAAAGTCACCTTGTGTATGAGTTTGTAAGTTTGATTCATAGCTGCTACAACTTGACATCAGTGATCTTGTACAGAACAACTTTCTACACTGTTACAGATACATAAAGATGACAGTCCTTTCATTTGCTTCCCCTGTTCTCCTCTCTTCCAGGAAGCAGAGGAAGGAGACTATTAGGTTAAGCTGACATGTAAATGCTGTCGAATGAGAACCATTATGTGGGTCAGAGAAAGGTTAATATACCTAAAGAGGGTGGGGGGATCACAGCATTGCCTGTACAGTACCTGGCATTTCATTAACTTCCCTTGCACTCCTTCCTACAGAGATCACCTCTGAAACATTTTATAAAAAAAAACCCCAAATGTACAGAGCTGTTGACAGAATCTCTGCGAGGCATTAAGGAGCTACTATAGTGATTTAATTAGGCCTTTGGACTCCAGTAAACATCAGAGTAACACATGCTACGGCAGGTTGTTAAAATGAAACCCCATTTCAGAAGATCACAGGAGCAGGACTGGACTGATTCTGCCTCACAGTTACTGTGTTGAATGTAAGAGCTGACAGATGAGGAAGATTTCTCATCCCCTCTCATCATCATTGATACACTGCAGCTTTTAATGAAATAGTAAGAGCATATATTGATGTGTACTTTGACACAAGATTTATACAAGATAAACTTGTTTTAGTGCAGCAGTGTGGATTTCTTGTTTTCCTTCTCCTAAGTGACAACAATCAGTTGAAACTAACAGATATGACATACAAAGTATTCTGTCGTCATTTCCACCCTTTTAATGACATCATCTTGGTTCAACCTACTGTTCCTGTGCAGTTCACTGGAGAACTATTATAAGCATATAATAGTACAGTGTCATGAACCATGACACAGAACTAGGTGAGATGAAATTTGAATTGAAAAGTATACAAATTTATTAGTGAAACATAACACACAAGTAAACTTGACAAAAACAAAATGAACAGACAGAAAATAACTTCAAGATCACATGCCCACTATTGACTGGTGGCCATATCCTGCAAAATAAATGCTATAAATGGTAAATAGTAGGGATTCTTGGGCCTTTTTTAGTTGACTTCAAAAGGAAAAATGCAGTGTTGAATAGTAGAATAGTCATCAAATCAGGTCTGTACTTTAGACTACCTGTTTGTTGGTTTTTTTAGAAAAAAAGACAAGCAACTGTGTTAAATAAATGTAGTGAAGTAGAATATTTTCCTCCAAAATGTTAAGGAGAAAAAAATATTCAGTAGCACAACATAGAGATACTTTGGGAGTAGAATAAAGGGAAACAATTTCACCCATCATCGTATTTTTTTGCATTTACTGTCAATTGGCAACCCAATAAACAAGACCAACATTGAACATTGTATTGACCTCTCAGCACTTTTTGACAATGAGAGCTGCTCTGTGCATAACCCAAAGCTACATTTAACAAGGTGGAGCATGTAAATCAGTGTTCTCAGTGCGTCTACAGTGGAATGATTGTAAATGATGGATGCTAATGGTGTAATAGTGAAAAACGAATGCGGCTGAAGCCAACCAAAGTGTAAGCTTAGAGAAAAGAAAGGTTGACAAAGACAGGCAGGTTTTATGCACTTAAGTGACTGACCAGGTGTTTATAGGATCCACACACCAGTACCTGTAAGACAGTCGCATACACTAAGTGCAATTACACTATTATTAGACATATGCTACAGTGATGACATGAAATTAACAGAACAGATAATAATATTGTGTCTCTCACTTATTTGTATCCTATTAAATTGTCAATTCTAATGTTAATGACAGCCCTAATGGAGACCATGTGTCTTATTCACCTTCCTGGAGTCTCATTGTGTCATCACTATTGGCAGAAATCCAAGATAATATCATAGCTTTAAATAACTGCAGGACAGAGTGTCATATCTTCTAATACTGTGCATATATCA
>JAPTMW010000019.1:34209994-34222781 GCA_029822955.1 Ostorhinchus angustatus | reverse complement strand
AACATTTTTGTTGTAATTTCAGTTGTGTTTGTCTATTTGACATGTCATTATTTAATGTGATTATAAACAAGATGAAAAATACACCTCTCCCCCCACACCTACCTCTTCCACCCCCATGATATTTGCTCACATATATTTCAATCTTTTCTTGTTGTGTTACATCTAAAATGAAAAAAGTACCGATCCAGTATCTGTAGTTAACTTCATGGGAGATGGATGCCAACAGCCCCTTTGCAGAAGCCAACCACCTGTAGCCCCCTGTTTTGCCATCAATCAATCAAATTTTATTTATATAGTGCCAAGTAATAACAAAAGTTATTTGATGACATTTTACATATAGCGCCAGTCGAAACCAGACTCTCAAGCCAATTTACAGAAACCCAACAGAATCCTCCAGGAGCATCACCTCCCCCAGCAGATGATGGATGTGACGACAATGGCCCCTGTGGCTGCTGGGGGCCCTGTCTCATGATGAGTTATTCATTACAGCAGCCTTTAACTGTCCTTTAAGGACTCTAAAATACCACAGAGCCCTGCTCTACACAAATACCTTTATTGTGATGGATGTGGCAGCACTAATGCAACTGGATCCACAGGTGTAAACCCTTGATGCTGACTGTAAGACTGTTATAAATTAGATTTTGTAAATGAAGGTCGGCACTCGGTAGTCAAATACAGGGCTCAAGTGATTACTTTAAAAGTTCCATGTGTGGTATTTAATAAAACTGCCTATTGAACATCTGTCAACTTACTCACTGCCAGCAGCATTTGCTTTGTTCATTCTGTTCTTTTTAGTTAAGGGGACATTAACTCTCAATCATAGTACCGTAGGTGACAGTGATGCATTGTAATGCTGAATACAGCCATAGAATGGAAAAAAAAAGAGGATAAAGTTCATTCAGAGGTCCATGTAAAACATGGTGAATGGTAACCCACTCCCTCTGTAAATAGAAACTACAAAACACAATTTTCATTGTACTATACCCACATTAATGAAAACATAATTCTGAATATCATACTCAGTTTCTACAATTAGTTCCTCCTTAATCCCCCTGAATTTTACTCACTGGACCTTTAAATAGAGGGACAATGAGAGTGTGTTAATATTTAGCATTTAGTGTGACAATATTATATAGTGCTGTGCTCTCCAAAATTTATATCCACCAAAACATATTGGTATAAGCATTGTTGAGCTAATGAACATAAACTAGCACTGCAGCACTTAGTGCACAAAATGTTTTCAAAGTGTCTTCATTTGAATCTTTCATTTCATTTCATTTTTGAAAAACAAGGAAATTTGTCTTCATTTTAATGGACCTTAATGAGCATTTATTACTTATTTAATTTAATTTATTCCATTTTATATTTAATGGATCAACAATCTACAGTTTTTTTTAGTTTCTTCATTTTATTTTTTGTTTAGTGTGAAAGTACTTTCTTTTGCTAAAGAGCAAATTCAACTAAACTTCCACAATCAAAGACAGTGACAAAATGTTTTTTTTTCTAACTGAAATAAATGTAAAGTTGACAAGCTGTTTTTTGCAGACTGAGTGGAACACTTGAGCAGATAACATGTGCCTGGGTCTCGTTTGGGTTCACATCTATTAATATTTTACAGAGGAGAGTACACAAGGCTCCCAGGGTTATTGCCAGGGAGTCATTTGATTTAGGCATATGCGACATGTCCATATCTAGGCCATCTAGAATTTTGAGATGTGCACAAAACAAATAAAAATACAATAAAATTTTGAACAGCAGACTTTCAAGAAACACTTTCAGAAATTCAAGATGATGAATATGAACATGCACCATATTATTCTCTGAATGAAAAATGTTCCCATATTCCCCTTCAGTGTTAAAGACAGGAAGCTTTAAAAGGGTAAGTATTTGATACAGGATTTGCCTGTATGGTGCTGCAGGCAGACACAGGCTTAAGGCAATAATCATGAGCAACGTTATCTGAGAGCAGCTTCAGTCTGAATCATATTAGTCTGTTCACCAGCCAGACGTTTGGGTCTTCTACACTTTCTGAAAACTGAACCATCCTGTGAAGAAGCCCAAGCTACAGCCATACACCCTGAGAAACAATAGTAGCAGTGACAGTGCAAAGGTCCTGTGTGGGCTAGCAGGCTAAAGAGGAGTTATTACAGCTGAGTGGACTTTGGCCCTGGGGCCGGTAGGAGATGGACATGGGCCAGAAAACAGAGCAAGTGAGAAACAAGGCATCTGCTGAGAGAAGGAGAAAACACAGCTGGAAACTCAAAGCCAGCAGTGATTTTGAAGGTTGTTTTCCTTCAATATGACTTCAGACATTCTACCATCAAATAATTAACATGCAACAGTAGAAAGCAGTATCCACAGACCTGCATAAGCATTTCTTTAATGTGAAATCACAGTCATTAACTACAGTGCCTTTTTTTTTTTTGAAGTGGCATGCTGTCTACATCCACAGTTTATGTCATTTTCTCTGTTTTGCTTGAAGGATGAGGAGGGTTTTGTGCCTCCTTTGTAATCCCTTATGCAGCTGTGTGTGTGAATGTATGTGCGCACATTGGTGGATGCATCGGCCTCAGTAATGGACGCAGATGCCTCATTGTACTACCATGGATACTGTCAATCTGAAGAATTCTATTATGCCCCTCTGGAAAATCCCTAACAAGGAAATCCTTAAACCCATTTCACGTCTAATTACACACATGAACAACAGAAGAAAAACAAGGTCAGTCCAGTAATTTATGTCCTAATTTATGTCTTCTTGTAATTTATGAATATAGAGGTTTGGACTTTAACTGAAAGATCAAGTCTAATAAGGGCCTCCTGCATTTCCTTGCAGCACAATGGCTGCGGAATGGGGGGGGGGGGGGGGGGTGTATTTGCAATCTGCCACTTTGCCACTAGATGTCACTAAACATCACACACTGAACATTTCATTATTCTTCAGTTCAATTCTAAACTTAATCTTTACCAAACTTCATAGTGTTCTTCAGTGATTCTAATTTGCAATTACCGGTAGTTTGATAAAACCCAGAAAATTGTCTTATTTCTGTCTTACTCATCCTCCCTTTTCCCAAACTGCATCCCCCATTGTCTCATTCACAGGAAGTAATGTGGACCACTGTACGCCTTCCTTTGGACACTACTTCCGTCAGCATTCTCCTCCCATCTGCCATCTCGTGCCCCTTTCTCCCTCACAACATGAGACAACAGCATGTGAGCAAACAACTAAATGCTGAAAATGGCAAGTGCTGATGAAAAGTTGGTTTGTACAAAAAGGCAAGAGTACTGTTGGGATTGTCATTTCATTTTGCCTAGATTTGGCGTCCTTTTGCAACAGCATTGTTTCTGCAACAACAGTGTTGTCAAACCTTTCTCTACTCTGCTAATATTTTTTTGTATACATGTTCTGTTTATCAGTACAATTGTGGTAGTTTAAAGAGAGTAGTGGCATAACACTAACCTAGGGGTTAGTAACATTACTGTTCCTAGCAGAAGTCACTTGCCTAGTGGATATATTTCTGTCCATTTCAAGCAATACTTTGGCATTCACACATAGTAAATTGTTGAGGTTAAATCTGTGTTTATGTGCGGAGTTTGTGTAATGTATTGTTCTGCAGCTGAAAAAGAAATAATTACGAAGAATTACCATAAGTCCAGCTTCTGAACCCAAACATCTAGTAAGTCTGATTTACACAGAGGCTTCAGAATTAAAGATGTTTTTGATTCGTTATAAAACTCTTAGCTGCTACAATCCAGGTAATTAATGGAAACAATATAGATGTATGTAAAAGAAATATGTGACTAGTGTTTATTTCAATGAAATATTGCCAAAATTCTAATACTGTCTGTTTAAAATGATACAAAATCCAAAATCAGACACAACATAGGACACTTTCACACAGCGTATTCGAGTCCATATCCGAGTACGCTACCTACCCAAGTCTGCTTTATTTTGTCCATGTGAACACATCTGTTCCATGCTCAAGTACTGGCCCGAGTCCACTTGAGAAGGTGGTCCTGGATCCGGGCCACCCGTACTCCGGCGCGGTACGATGCTGTGTGAACGCATCTGTGCCCGAGTCCAGACGTGACCTCATCACCATTCCGCCAATGGAAGTGGGTAAATCAGCATGAAAACATAGATGGCGCTCCTGTTGTCTACTGAAAAAGTCTCGGATCTGTGCAGCACGGGCTCACCTTATTGACCGAACCACTCTGTGATATATCAGGGACAACGAAGGTCGCTCTTCTTCTCTTTTCCTCCAACAGGCTAACAGATAGGTATGGGTTTGTCTTCTTCTGACTTCTGCGTTTGTTGGATAGCGACAGAATTCCTTCCACGCTGCCACCTACTGTTTGGCCCTGGAACACTCATTCATACTGGGGCCCGGGCATGTGAATACGACATCTGTAGGAAAGGTGTGAACATACTCGAGTACGGTACGGACTGGAGTACGCTGTGTGAAAGCACCCATAAAGTCATCAAACACAAGCTTAGGCTACAGAAACCAATGAAAACTAAAGGGGAAACATAGTTTAGGTGTAACGTGCTTACATTTGATAGGAAATGAGAAAGCGATGATTCAGATTGCGGATCATGATTCTACCTCAAAAAATCATCATATGACCTTTTGTCCAGATTGCCCAGACCTTGCCAGACCTTCCTCCAGCATCACAGAAGTGTAGAGTGAAGTCTGAGCCTATGTGAAATTACATCCCCCACAAACAGGACTGAGCCAACGTGTGGATTTAGAGAATCATCATCATCAATTAAGAAGATGCTAGAAGCTATCGGGCATTTTCCAGTTGTGTGACACCTTCAGCTCCTGCCATGTTCAATCCACAGTGACCTTTATCAACTGGACCTCTGTGACTGATATTGTGGTTATGATTGCTCTAATATCATTCTAATGCCAGTCAGAAGGACACCAAGGGGGAAAAAATGTATTACAATGCAATTGCATATGTCACTGTATGTGTGTGTACCATGCAGCTGAAGTCATCTGTTGTGTTCAAACTGCTAATCTGACCATGATGGGCCAGTCATGTAATGAATGACAACAGCACACAAGGTGAGAGGTCAAACTACTGCTGATGAAATGTTTGTATTTCTGCTGTCGTTTACCTTGAGAGGGGGGCTGACACAAATATACACACACACACGCGCAGACACACACACACACACACACACACAAGAACTCAGTCAGACACAAACAGCTATATACACATATCCTCCTTTCCGTATTCTACAAAGGCTAGATGAAAGAACCCGTGGCCGTGGTTGGGGGGTGGGAGGATGGGTGGAAGCTGAGAGTAGAAGGGGGTGTAGAGTGTGGGCGACTGACAGACAGACAAAAAAAGACCAGTGCTGCCCCAAAGTTCAAAAGAGCCCTTTTAACCAAGATTCTACCAATCTGCACAAGAACACACATGCGTCACAATACAGTCCAACTTGTACGGCTGTATTTGGTAGAAGCTGTGTAGATGTAGCCAGAGTAAAAAGAGCACTGTTGAGATACCTTATCATATTCATGTGGATGTTAAAGACCGAATGAACTCAATTATCCCTGTGTTGTACGATAAAGGGGATAATCCAGAGACAGACTTGATGGCTGCACACTGAATGATGCTTTTCAATTACAATGGGCTCCTCAGAGGACTAAGGACATTTTCTCAACAACACACAAAAACAAACATGAGAATATAGACATTAATGCAAATCATGCCCAGCCTGACCTGACCAGAAAACCAATAGTGGTAGATTGTTTTTATATCTTGTTTCCTAAAAAACAATACAAATATGCTCATAATCTCTCAGTCAGTCCCTGCAGTATATGCATCAGGCTACTTCACATTGAGAAACTGGTTTGACTGATTAATTGCTGAAACGAGGCTCTGCTGATAGTGGCACTGCTGATAGTGGTCCATGGCTAATATTGTGACTTTGAGGGAAATAACGCCTAAAAATGTTACTATAGTTCAATAGTTATCCAGTATATAATAATACCAATAGTTTATATTAGTTTGTTAATTTATTCCACAGTGATATCGCTAGAAGCAAAATGCAGTAGAGATGTTGTGTTAATGTTATCTGTTTTTTTTGTGTCAGCAGATCTGTGAATAGAGTCACTGGCAACCACCATTCTGCTGCGAAGGTATTT
This sequence comes from Ostorhinchus angustatus, assembly GCA_029822955.1. Lineage (NCBI taxonomy): Eukaryota > Metazoa > Chordata > Actinopteri > Kurtiformes > Apogonidae > Ostorhinchus > Ostorhinchus angustatus. The sequence continues at coordinate 34,216,623 of JAPTMW010000019.1, read as the reverse complement.
ATTGTATGAGTATTTTTTGCAAGCACATAGATGAACAGACACCCAAACACCTCACCAGCTCCTACAACTCTATAATTTAGACGCTGGTTAATGCAATATTTAAAGTAACTTCCTTCATCCATTAATTACATACACAGAGCCTGTATGGTAGTTATCTTGAAAACACAGTGGCCATAAAAACAGTAAGCAGAGGAGAAATGTAACAATGACCTTCAGGCAGACGGTTGAAGACATGCTGCTGAGTCAGAAGAAGTGTTTTCTCCATTCCAATATTAAAGCACCACTCTCTTTAAAAACACCACAGTTTGAGTGAGTTCTGCAGGTGGTGTTGGCTTTGTGGTTTTAGTTGCAGCATCACCTCCTGTGGAGAACAATCATCTCTGATGTACAGACCACAGGGCCTTTCATCTACACAAGCAACATTTGCTTCTGCAAGGATGCACACATGCTTGGATTTACATTACTACATATGCTGTTTTTGAGCTGTTTGATCAGCATACATATCTATTTCTCAGTCTCTTTATAAAGATACAAAAAGCACATATAGGAAACACATGCATAGTACTAAAAACACACAAAAAGCCAGAACTAGATGGCTTCTACAGTAAAAAGCAGGCAAAAAAATAAGAGACATTTAACATGTGTGGAATAAAACCGGGTGCAATAAACCAGGAGATTAGAGCAGTAACTCTCATATCGTCGATACAAAATAGTTTAAAATTGTTAGTTGCAAATTAATCTAAAAGGAAATTCTATTTTCTTATTTGTTTTTATCTTTTTAATGCTAGTTACATATTTCTAATGATACAGAATTAAAAACTCAACTTCAGACAAGTTGCAAAAAAGTAAATGTTAATTATTTGCAGTTCAAGTGAAATAAACTCGGTTGCGTCGTGTTGGCAAAGGAGACGGCTATGACTTAACTATGACATGATTTTGATGAACACAACTAGAGCATTCTGATGTTTCCCAGGAAGATACTGGGAATCTGTCAGCTCATCAATCATGGGGGTTAAGGCCCATTTATGCTCACTTTACAGATGTAGCTAAGTCATAACGTCCCTGTCAAATGTTGTCAAGTGGATGAGCTTTTGGAGATGAATTGGAGGACAACGAGGAGGAGAAGAAGAAAAAGGAAAAGAGGAAGAAAAAGAAGGAAGTCAATTACAAACATGACGATGACAGAGGAGGTATTACTAATGTTATACTGACAATGTTAGTTGTAAATATGTCAGTAGTTTTTTTGACAACTCACAAAGTCACTTTTTTCGAAACGTTCCGCCATTTCTGATAATTATTCTCTTCAAATCTCAACACCGCCCCCATGATTTTCAGTGGTACTGCTACGTTTCCTCTGTTTGGGCTCACATCCGCAAACTCCCAGAGGACAGACAGAAATACAGACATAATGAATACAGAAGACAGAACACTCCCTCCATATGTATAGTATTTAACATAGAGTGTAAATGGGACTTTGGATCTTATCAACACCAGAATTTATTTAACAAAGGTTTGTTTGTGTATCACAGTTTGCAAAGACACACTTAAATTGAGCATATAAACTTTTTGCTAATGAGTTTGTTCTTTTTTCCCCTTTTGTTTCTGTATTTCCATAAACATTTTCTAATGTGAAACTTCAAATAAAATAAAATGATACATGCTTATGGAAACATATTTACTGATTTGATAACTGTGTTCTAATCCCAGTATCCTAACATTTCTTGTCAATGTATTTAAATGACAATTCAGTAATACAGTTTATCATTTTCTTACTATTTCATTCTATTAGATGCAGTTATATTAGATTTTGTTTTCTGAGAGCGGTGAAGGCCCACATACAAAACACAGGAGAATAGCTGCATGGTGACAGGCCAGGGTCCAACAGTGAGCTCTTCAGGGATGCACACTTTAAGCCTCGTAACAGCAGTAGAACTTGTGGCAGAGCCAAACTGTGCTGGAACACTGCTGGTGTAAGCTCTAACCCCAGTGAGCCCGTCTCTCAGGGAATGGGTTGTTATTGAAAGACATGAACAAGGGTTCTCTCCAAATGCACACAGGCACAGCTAAAGCGCTGTAACAGGATTGTGAAGTCTGTTTGTAAACAGGAGATATTGCGGAGCAGGGGTGACTAAGACGACATGAATGAATACATTTGACAAATTTGTTCTTCTAAGTCGGCTTAGGCAATTTGCTGTAAGCTGCACCACAAGTTTTATATGACTCAAGAGAATACAAAGAAAAAAATAGCACACATTTATAGGGTAAATAAAAATAAATAAATACATTTTAAAAAGAGCCCCACCTGATGACAGGATAGGCTTCACTTCATCAGGGAGTCAATACCTTAATTTCTGAATAATAAAAAGAGAGTCTTGACTAGAGCTGAAATGATTAATCAACTCCAACCATTAAAAAAATTATGAGATTAAAATTTTCCTGAATCAAAAGTTTGTGTCCTTAATTTCACTGCTGCTAAACATTTGTTCCACTGTTGTATTTCACACAGATGCTTATTATGATGCCAGATCACCACAAAGTTGTATTTTACTTTCATCTTAAGTTAATAGTAAGTTAACAAGTTGGATACAAATGTGTAGAAGACTGCAGTGCACATATTGCTGATGTCATTTGACTTCTTTGTTGTTGTTTATATATAGATACTTTTATATTGTTGAGAAATTGGTTGTAGACGGATGGAATTCCTGGTATTACTATATACCCCCCATGGGCAGGCATATAATAATCGATAGATTAATCAATTACAAAAGTAATCGATAGCAGCAGCTCTAGTCTTGACTATTAAACTGTTGTTCCCATGTAGTCAATTGTAATCTGAAATGAAAAAAAAAACACCCTATATTCCAGATGATTATGCGAGAGATAAAAGGTGGAGAAATGAACAAAGGAGAAAAGTTCAGATGTCTGCAGTTACGTGATGTGATGCCGAACGGAATGCTAGTTTTAGAACTCAAGAGCTGAACATATCAAGCAAAAAGAGCTTTTCTGCTTCTATCGTTCAATCTGCAAAAACACTTTGCTTGGACAAAATTTACATAATTGTAGCACTTATCACACCATCACTGCGAAAGTGAGCAGTACCCGCCCAGTGAGAGAACAGTTGTCAAGGCAACACAGGCGAGGGTTCAACGGGAGCGTGTCACTGGCCTTGAGAGACATGCAGTGTGAAAAGGAGGGGCTGAGAATGCCGAGGTGATTTCATGATGTGACGACAAGTCATTTAGTCATGTCTGTAAAGACTAAAGTACAGTGAAGGTAGATGAGGTCAGCGCAAATTATTTATCAAATGGAAATACAGCCAGATAAGTGATGCTTCTGCTGTTGTGAGCTGCACCAGCTCAAATGACAGCAGGTGATAAAGCAGGTTAAGGGACAAAGTAATGGTTCTTTTTAACAACAGTCCAGTTGTGCAAAACCATCTGCAGGTCTGTTTATGATCTTTGGCCACTCCACCAGCCGCTGAGCACATTAAGTTTAATGAGTTAATCTACTTGTGTGTCCACAGATAAATGACTGCAAAACTGTCATAAATCTCTCTGACTGTCGGTTTACTGCTGTTATTTTTGAATGTCTTTCTTTTCTATGTTTCTTACACTCCACATTTCTCACATTTCCTTCTTTGAGTAATTCACACGCCTGCAAAGTTTAAAAGGCTATCTAATGTTTCTTTGTGTGTATTTGCGTCCATGTGTGTGTATGCATGATTAACACATAGCTTGAAATACAAATCAGGAGCAGAAGACATTCACAGGATGGCTGCAATCTGTGGCCAAACTCCCAGAGAGACAGAAACGATCCACCTCAGACTAACTGTCTACATATCTATCTGACACACACACACACACACACAAAAGTGTCCCAGAGAATGTGGAGACCTGGAGTCCCCTGTCTGTCCACAAAAAGAAACAAATTAGCAGGCGGTCTGCTGGGCTCAAGATATGGAGTACAGCCCGAGAATGCAACACTAAAGAAGGAACCATATGGAGCAGCAAGTGTATCAAAGCACAGAGAAGGGATCGGGAAGATGAACATAGATGAATAGATTAATTAGAAAATAAATGGAATTAAAAATCTAAGTAATTATATTTCATCATGAGCTTAATAAAAGACTAATAATACATACACCTTGTGAAGAAGCATAATTAACCCTCAAAGACCCAAAAGCGACTACTGATCTAAAATGTTTACTACATATTGATCAATTAAACCTATAAATATAGCATAATAATTCCGGTAAAATGCAGATTCTCAGTTTTTCAACAGCATTGCATGTCCTTTTCGGAAGCATCCATAGTGTCTGTAGTGAACATGGAAACTTCATTTTCTTATGTTGAATTAATGATAGATTTTGCTGATAATGTCAAGCTTTCTTTCATTTTCTTTGTTTTGATGTAATAACCTTTGAATTTACTCTGAGCTTTTATGAACATCTACATGGTCAGTAAGTTAAATATAGAAAGATACATGATTTGCACTGCAACAATGTAAAGGATAATATTATAATATATGGTAATAAATCACTTGGTAATTGGAAGGCTAAATGCAGAAAATTCATGATCATTTTGAAATGTGTACCATTAACCATTAAAATGCAGCAGCTTTCATCTAGTGTCATTTACCCACCTCTCTGCACATGTCTCTGCTCAGTGTCAACGAATTTAAAACATCACCAGGCAAACAGCAGATCTTTACACTCTAATGGTATAACTGCATACACTGACAATAGCATGACATTTTAATTAATTATGAAACCATATCAACATATGATCATGGCTGCATATGATATATGATTAAAAAGAAAAAAAAATCACATGTCTGCCTAATGTTAGCAAAAACTGTACAAGGAGTAAATGATAAAGAGAGTTTCACGTATTTGAAGACCTTACAGCAACTGCCCAACTCCACTAGGCCATGCTCATCATCCCTCCTCTACCTTTCTGACTCACTCTACTAGGCTATTCCTCCACTCACAATAAAACCTAAAAATATATATATATATATATATATATAACTTTATCAAAATAAGAATGTATTTTGTCAAAATAATGAGTTAATGTCCCAAAAAATGACAAAAGTAATAAGATGATTCTGATAATTAATTAAAATTCTTTGTCAAAATAATGACTTGTGTTCAAAACTAATAAGGACTGAATGGTGTATGAATCCTCAAATCTAGTGTAGAGGACATAAAAACATAAATAAATACACAAATATAATTCTATTACAAATGTGTAATTCACAAACCAGGGGTGACATTCACTGAAAACCTCTAACAAATAGTGTCATGGTGAAGTTGAAGGGTGTCATTTTCAGTCAGACTTTGTGGAACTCAAGTGGGATCGGGGCTGATCTTGGACTAACTCAAGCAGTAAAATTTATTTTAGTGTTGACTTAAAGATACATGTTACATAGAGTGCATGCGCATATCAGTGCTTTCTTACATTATCAGGATGGAAACATGGTCTGTTAACCCCAAAAACATAATAACTCCCACAAACGTAATAAAAATTTGCAGCTTTTAATGTAATAATGTAATAACAGTCATTTACCACAAACGTAATACCTCATTTTCCCACAGTGTGGTCCTGCCCTCTATTCTTATCATAATCATATCCAGACATTTTATTTACATGGTTCCAACACAGGCTTCTATTAGAATTAATGAGAATAAATAATATCCAGTTCATACTGAAACTTTTATAATAAAACGTTTACAACATTCTATTTTGTTCCTCCACTTGTATTTGTAATGAAACACCTGTTAATCTGGAATTAGTACCATGTGATGTAACTGGAACATTTGATCATTCTAAAGAGGCAAGTATCCAAAAGACAAGAATAAATGGGAAGAAAAAGAAAGATGAATGAATATTCATGTGCATTACTTAAATGCATGTCATGTACTAATTTATTACATTTTTTGGAAGTTATTACAATTTTGGAAACTGAAGATTTTTACCATCCTACAAGCATAATAAATCCCCACAAACTTAATAATTATGTTTGTAGCATTACTATGTTAAAAGCTGCTATTTTTTTTTTTATCACATTTGTGGTTTATTACATTTTTGGGGTTAACATGGTCTTTTTACTGCACAGAAGTGATGGATATGCCAAAAATGAAATTCCTCCCACTCATGCCCCTTTGTCTTCCCCTCTCTTCACTTTCAGGATGATGCTGGCCAACTATTTGGGGCGCAAAGGCCGGGAAACGTGCCTCAAAGGGGTGGTAGTCTTCTCAGCAGGCTGGGATGTTTTTGAGTGCACCGCATCGTTGGAAAAACCCCTGGACCGTTTCCTCTTCAACTCCTACCTCACCAGCTGCCTACAAGCCTCTGTGCACAGGTCAGAGGAGAATTAACCTGACCACTAACCCACTGCAAACTAAAAAAAAAAAATAACCTGTAACCCATAAAGACCCAAACAGCTACTGGTGACCGAAATCATCTACTGATCTAAAATGTTCAATAACTTCTGAACCACTAAATCTATCAATATGTTGAAATATGTCAGGTGAAATGCAGTTTTTCATCTTTTCATGGTCATCAGATATGACCCATTTGGACGTTCAGAGCCTCCGTAGTGAATGTGGAAACACCGTCATCTTCTAC
>JAPTMW010000019.1:34181464-34191763 GCA_029822955.1 Ostorhinchus angustatus | reverse complement strand
TATGGCCCTGCTGTCATCACCTATAGCTCGCAATCACACCTACTGTAGCATGCAGCTCCTTATGTGCCTGTGTGTATCTGCAGCTCAGAGTAGCAGTATCCGAAGATAAAAACATCAAAACACAAATGGAGACAAGGTCACATGTCTCAATTCTCCACTCTATTCATCCATCATCACCTCACTGCTTTGCAATGTTGTTTTTGATCACTCAGACTGATTTTCTGATTTATTTTAATACAGGGCAGCTGCCATATGACTGTGTGTGACATTCAAATCTCAAAACTGCAATTCAGTGTTTAGCCAAGCAATGCAGACACAATGAATAAAACTCTTCAAATAATGAAAACAGCCTTGTGTGAACGGTTTTGTGATATGTGCCATTCGATAGGTTTTGACTGAGTTTCTTGCACTCTGCAGAGCCTCACTGATCTGCTGGCTGACAGCCAACGCTGTTAAGCTTCTCATTAAAAACAATAACTTGTCTCATAACAGAGGTTAGATTAAGGTTTGGAAGCTGTGCTAATGCTTAACAAATATCCCATACCCCAAAGACCTCAACAGCTGTCTCCTAATCAAAAGAGATAGATTTCATTACATCCACATGTCTAGCATCACCCACATGCTTGAGATGGTTGGATTCATTGCTAGCACACTCCATGTTTATTATCTCCTGTAGTAGACTTTAAAAAACATGTGATTTATGCTCTCTTTTTATTCAACCTTTACAAACCTACATCAGCTGAAAAAAAGTTTTGTATACGCTAACAAACCTGGATACTGTTCATCTACAGGATCAGTTTTAGACTTCTGTACATCTTAGAAGATGTCGATGTGACAGACTGTTACCGAGTGGGGCAGTCTGTTCATTAATACATAAAGATACCGATGTCAGAACGGATGCACATTTGTGTAAATATTCACATATAGTATATTCAAGAGTATATAGAGCTGACTGTTAGAAGCCTTGATAAGTAAAGTGAAGAGCAGAGACCTGGAGACCAGGATGACCTCCACTCCATGGACCACCCCTCACCTCTCCTTCACCCTTCTCCCTGTTTCATTCCCTCCTTCACAGACTCATATGACTTGCACCTCAGATCTCCTGATTTATGCATTTTTTTTACCCTCTTATCTGCATCACTAATCCCCTTAACCCATTTTTCAAACAGCACATTTTCTGCAGTAGAAATGTATTCTTCACAGGACTCTTGTCAAATGCCCCGAAAAAACTCAAAATACCACCTCTAGTGGACCCACATCCTCACTTGAACTCCTCACCCTTTTCTAACACCACAACAGTTGCTCTACAGATTCTGTTCCTCCTCTAAACCTGCCCATACCATACCCTTTCTCCCACTCCTCCTCCTCCTTCTCTTTCCCCTTCATTCAGGCGAGATCTAATTCACCAATGAATAATGGATAGATGGATAGAAGACTTTCATCTATCACGGTTCTCTTTCTCTCTCCGTCCTTCTCTTGCGGGATGGCTGTAGTGCTAATGCAGGGCAACATGCATTGGAGATGAGCCCAGGGACCTCCCACACAGTCTGTTTGTCTGTCTGCTGCCTAAAGGATCTGTTTCTCAGCTTCTCTGTTGGGCTCTGTGTCTTTCTGTTCATAACACTGGTCATGGACAATCTCTTTAAGCCCCTTGTTTACATGTTTATCTGCTACATTTCTCCTATAGACATCAAACCTGGAAATCCATAGTCTGTCTTCATCCCTGCCTGCCTCCCTTTTTCTTCTGTCATTACCTTAGTTCGATTACACACTGACCTTGGGATAGATATCTGGGTTTGTATTGACCCTGACCCCCTGCTCCCCTCCCCACCAATACCCTTAGATGCATCGTTAAAGGACCAATCTCAGAATCCACAGCCACTTCTCCTTCACTGTAGGATAATCCTTATTTCGAATCTACCATTCAAATTAAACCAAACAAAACTACTTCTATGTTCTATCTTTCGTTTATTTGAAATCAATGAAAATACTGGAAAAATTAGACTGGACTTTAGGCCAAACAGACCAATCATAACTAGAGCCAAAGCATATCATCTTAAATGGAAATTAGTTGCTTAATCACCTATACATTACACAGCATAATGTGATGAAAACTACCTTAGTGCCCTGAAACCTCCCCCTTAGTCAAGCGCATTAAATTTTCACTGGAATCGCTAATAGTTATTGCATTTCAGTGTGGTTTCATTTAGTTTAGTCTGACTTGGTATTTACTAGATTTATTTATTTTTTCCGTGTGATGGTTTAAAATAAAAAAGAACCAACCCCTGTGAAATCCCAACAATTAGTGCTTGGAAGCGAGAGGAGACGGCAGTTTGTCAAAGAGCCCATCAATAATGCAGGCTGGTGGGAGACCCCGGCTGCCACACTCCTGTCCTGTCAAGCCCTCCTGCCCATCTACCTGTCTGTCTGCCTCTCCATCTGTCTGCCTTCCATCTCTTTTCTCAACTTCTGCGTGTTTGCCTGACCTTAATTTGGCAAGTGTTTGTAATGTGCTATTCTACAAACACATCTCCTTCTTTCAAAATTAAAATTTGTTAGCATGTCCGTGGTTAGAATCTATTTGTTACTTAAGAGAGCTTTTATTGTGTACAGGTTGTCTTCCTGTCTTGCTTGTGAGTTTCTACAAAGGACAATTTTGCTGGAAAAGCAAGACACACATCTGCAGTGACTAAAATCAGATGATAGAATTCTTAGTTGAGTGTTGAAGAACAACAAAAGCTTGAAAATCACTGGATTATACTGTTGGATGAATTACCTTAAACTTGCAGAAGTGAGCATAATTTTTAACCTGTAACACATTATATGACAGGCACTGAAGGTTTATCCACATTGTATTTTACCCAGCCTGTATCTGTCAACCAGCCATCATTTGTTCATTCTGATGTCACCCCTATTATTATTAAAGAGCAGGAAATGCCATAAATCCCTAAATGAATACACAATAAATGTGAATCACTGAACATCAAACTCAAAATTGTTAATTATATAAACTTGTAACTGATTACCAAAAATAACCATCGAAAATCTAGGCAATTCAAGGTGTAATTTAAAAAAATCATTATCCACTAATATCTACATTTTACTGTATAAAGGCATAATTATTTAAGATCAATACAGTACTTCCTTGATAATCTACAACAAATTTTACACTGTTTATGGCCAGGCAATAAAACCATCTCACAATACAATTTATGGTGAATATTTGTACCAAATTAATCATGTGGTAAAAAAAAAATTCTGCTGAGAGTCTATGCTGTGTTTTGGTCTCATTAGCAAATTTGCTTATTCTGTGTTTGACTTTGACAGACAGAAGCAAGGTTGCACTTTGTGGACTCTGAAATCCCCTTAGTTTTTGTCCAGTAAAACAGGTGGACACAGACAGATGCAATGCTGCATTTAAGAGATCTCAAAATTCACAAATCTATGATTGAATCATCACAAACCTTGCTAGAAAACATAATGTTTTTTTCTTCTTTTTCCCATTTTCCTTTGTTTTATAAAACATAGTACGAGCATGCTACATCTGACGTTACATAGAGTGAGAAAATGTTTTCCCATGTTGGTATTTTTTTACATTTGCCCAATGAACCTTCTTTCTGCAGGCTCAGACCAGTATTATTATTATTATTATTATTATAATTATTATTATTATTATACAGTATTATTGAATTATATATTGTGAAAAGTATCAATACTGATCAGTAACGAAAAAATCTCAAGACCATATTGACAAAATGCCCAGTCCCATCACTGGGTACTTTCTAGAGCAAAAACAAAACAAACAAATGGAATAGGAGATTTAAATTATGATTCATTGGCTCATACTAAGAACAAGTGAAAAATGACCAAAAAAAACAAACAAATGCATTAATATTTCTGCAATACACAAATAAGAAACTAACAATCCACAAAACCACATAAGAAAATGACAGCAGTCATTCGGCTATTCCACACGGGGAGTGGACAGACTCCAAGGGGGACAAATAACAGTAATAATAAGCTGCTGTTCCATCATCTACGCCAGCTGAATAACAATCAGGGCTGCGTTACACAGGCTAGCAGCCTTCAGCTAACCTCATCATGTTTGTCAGCAACAGCAGACAAAATGGCGACGCCAGCTAGTAGCACGGACAACAATAGGAAATAGAATAAATGCTGGCTGAAAGGTGTGGTTGAAGCGATTTGTGGCTGTGATTCATGTTGCTGCTTTTACACGGCAGATTAGGTACAATGGTTTGCACAGATCACACAGAAAATATTAATTATGATGAGAGTTAAAAGGAGCGCTGGTAGAACAGAAGGTAAAAAGGTATAATCAAAGCTCTGAAGAACCAGGTGAGAGAAGACAATGCTGTCCAGGGAAGATGAGAACAAAAGCTTTGCAGACGTCACAGTGGAGGACAGGCAGCTGGGAAGGTACAGGTGTCATGGATGAAACAACAAACATCTGAGTGTGTGATTACTTTGATTTGAGCAAATGAGAAATGGAGCAAAACAATGATTTAAACTGTTTTAGTTGCAGGGCAATTTTTCCTATACCACATTCTATTCTTTTTTTTCTAGAAAGAAGCAGAATATTATTAAATTATAACAAATTGTCAGTCAGAGGGTAAAGGATTTTTAAAAACTAGAATAATATTATAGTGACTGACAAACTAAGAAAAATAACAAAATATAAGCAAGTTGGTCCTGCAAGCAATTTTCCTTTGTTGTCACTATAATTATTGCATAATATTGGATGTATATATTACTACAATCTGTGGAAGATTAGTCAAAGCAAATCAAAACAAATGTTAATTTATGAAGTCATGCAATTTTAATTTAGAGAATTAGAGATTACCTCAACTAAAGCTTATTTCCTCAAAACAAAAATTCAGGTTCATCTGCTAACTTTTCTGAGTTTTGGAGAAAACTCAGCAGAATTAGCTAAATCCACTGGGACACTGGACAAAAGTCTAATGTTCTTAAGATAAATGGATGTGAAAAGTGGTCTCAGTCATAAAAACAGGAAAGCAAATCTTCAACCTCTTCTGAGATATTACACAAACCAATATTTGGTTTGATACTTTTTAGATCTAGGTCACCATTAGCTGGAATATCTTGAAAGTAAGACATATTTTCTTACAGTTAGACTATAGTTGTGGGCAAAAATATTGGCCCAAATTCTGTTTTATAAGATTTTTTTTAGATTGTTTTTCCTCATGAGTTTCTGATGTAGAATGAAAAACAATCCTGTTTCTTTTATAAAAGCATTTTCTAAGTGTCAAAGACATTTTCCAGAGACATGGATGTTTTTTTTACCCTGTGGAAATTTGTGTTTGCAGAAAGAACCTCTGTCCTTTCATTCAATATGAACAGTAGAGAAGACAAGAGAACAGGTTGTGCAACAGCTGCTCAATACTCACTAAATTTACTTGCTACACCTGCCACAGTAATCGCCTAATCACCTAAATTACTGCATTACTATCCAAATCCAGCTGTACAGTAACATCTGGATCAAACTGAAAGAAATCTTGTATTTCTTTCAATTTATCATTTTCAGTACATGTTATTTCTTTGTATATTTCAGAAACAGGTTTTCTATGTTTAATTTACCTTTGTCAAATTTGGACACCCCTTGAACAATAGCACAATTTGGTGATTTTTTTTTTTTATCAAAAAGATGTAAACACAGTCTCTGTAGGAAATTTACAATATTCCCTGCAACTTTAATTCAAAGTTGCATTTATTTAATAAATTGGAAAAAAAAAAAACACAATTGTGGCATGTACAAAAGTCGAAGTACCCTGAGTGTTCTCAAGTCTGAGATTTCTTTTACAAGTTTTTACCAGGTCAGTCAGCTGACTGGGTATGTCAACAATTGTAAACTGGAGCAAAGTTGGATTTTTTTTTTAATACTTTATTTTCATTTGTTTTATCAACAGACAATACAACACAGAAACTAAGGGTCACTGGTTGAACACAAACTATTTAAATGACAGACAATAGTAATTATGTTTTGTTTTGTTTATAGTCCAGCTATTTTCTCCAGCACTTTATGGAGATATGTTCTTTGATCAGTAGGTAATAAGTCAATCTTCCCATAGAGCACAATTCCTCTATTATAGCTGGTGACTGATTCTCACGGGGTGCATCAGTTTTGAACCAGTTCCTTGTAATGGCCTTTTTGGAAGCAATTACAAGAATTTTAAAAAGGTATTTGTCTTCTTTCTCTATTACATCTCCAGGTAGTAATCCCAGCAAAAAAATTTGGGGTCCTTAGGAATTGTGTATGTCATTATGCCCTCAATTATATCAAAAAGCCTTTCCCAGAAAGACTTCAGTTTTGTACATGTCGAGAAAATATGAGAGTGATAAGCACTTACATGCCCACACTGTCACCAACAATGTTGTTGATGTCCCTTTACTTTAGTAGTGATATGTGATGTAATAAAGAATCTAATCAGGCTTTTCCACCCAATTTCCGTCCATCTTTTAGAGCTAGTAGATGCTTCTAGTGTGTTGCACACTGTATACCAATCACTCTCTGACAAGACAATACCCAGCTCCTCATCCCATTTTGATTAAACATATAATATGTTGTTTCCATTTAGTTTCTGCAGCCCTTTATATAATTTAGAAACAATTTTACTCAGCTGACCTTTGTAGGCATCTGCAAAAAATATTTGAAGAAGTCAGCTCCAATATTTATAATCCATTTTCTTATTTCTGTATTGTGTTGTACTTGTAGATATTGAAACAAATCTGTATTTTCTAGACTGAATTCTGTTTTTATCTATTCAAATGACGTAAAAATATTTCCCTCCACAAACAGGCATACCGCTGTTAGACCTTTTTCATTCCACCTTAGAAAAGCTACATCTGTTCCACCTGGTTGAAACTTTGGAGCAGAAGAGGGCCACATCGAAATTTTTATATCGTTCACCAAATTGTATTTTTTAACAACTTCATTCCAAATTAGTATGGTATTGTTCACAATGTCGTTCTCCTTATTTCCATGACTGGACATTTTTTTCTCCTAATTGTGCTTGGGCTAGAAAATGACCCATGTTGAACTCTATTTCTTTCCATCAGGCTTCAATTTCAGAAGAGCACCAACACACAATATTTCTTAACTGGGCTGCGTAATAATACTCTTTCAGATTAGGCAGGGCTAAACCACCATGATCTTTATCTATTTGAAGTGTTTTCGATTCTATCCTAGGTCTAGCTCCTGCCCAAATAAATTGTGATATTACCTTATGTCAAGCATTAAACGGAGAGTCTGGGAATTGTAATGGGTAATGATATGAAAAGGTAAAGAAATCTTGGAAGTAGATTCATGTTAACTATTTATATTCTTGAGTTAAATCCAATGTCAGTATTGTCCAACATCTCATGTCTACCTGTATAGCGTTAATCAATTTAATGAAATTTAGGGCAAACAATTCCTTCAGGTCTTGTGAAAGAACACCTCTCAAATACATTAGCTTTTTTTACGTGCCAGAAAAATGTTTAATCTCGTTGTATTTTAATATTTTGAGTGCAATTTATAGTTAAAATTTGTGTTTGAGAAATGTTTAGATGGTAGCCAGACAACTGGCCAAAATCTTTCAGAGTTGCTATGAGTTTGAGACGAGTTACATTTGGATTCTGTAAATAGGTAATAATATCATCAGCAGAAAGATCAACTGTGTGCTCAGTATTTGCTATTGTGATACCTTCAATTTTAACATTTTGCCTTATTGCCTGAGTGAAGGGCTCTATGAACAATGCAAACAGGGCAGGGCTTAGGCAACAGCCTTGGCGAGTGCCTCTGAACAGTTGGAAGTTATTGGTTAGATGACTTAATCTTTATTCTGGCCATGGCATTACTATATAATGATTGTATACATGTAATGAATTGGCTATTAAATCCCAGGTACTCCAGTACTTTGTATAAAAAAGGCTAACTGACCCAGTCAAAGGCCTTTTCTGTGTCAAGGCTTACTAAAACCATACGTGTATGTTGAGTCTTTGCCTGTTCTATTATGTGTAATGTTTGTCAAATACTATCGTGTGTCTGCTGGCCTTTTATGAATCCTATTTGATCCTCGTGTATTAGATCTACTAGGTATTGTTCCAGTCTTTTTGAAATTATTGAGGTGCACAGTTTGTAATCTACATTCAAAAAAGAAATTAGGTGGTATGATTCACAGTATTCTTTCTTTTTACCCTCTTTGGGGAGGACAAATATTAGTTTCTCTCCACGGTGGTGGTATTTAGGTTACAAATTGTAATATCCAATTCTTTTCTAGTGATAGGGGCATTTAAGGTTTCATTTTGTGGTGTTCCTAAGGAGAGTAAATCTAACAGTGAAAGTATTGAAATAAATCCCTTTACTCCACTGGTGTGGATATGAATACAATTTTTTATAATAATCTTTAAAATTAGTGATAATTTGATCATTGTCATAAGCCAAATTGCCGGTTGACGGAGCCCTCATTTTGGTGATTCAATGTTTTAGCTGCTACTTTTGAAGGCGTCTTGCTAGAATTTTGTCACCTTTGAGCCTTACTCATAGAATTTTTGCTTAGAAAATCTCACTTTTTTCCTCTATGTCCTCCTGTTCTATATTTTGTATTTTATTTTCAACCAGCTTTATTTCATATATCAGTATTTTATTGTTGCTGTTGTGATGTAGTTTAAGTTCAAGATTCTTAAGAGATTTTGGCAGATTGTCATATGTTTTTCTTTTTTTCTTCTTTAAGTACACTGTCTTTGAGATTAACTGCCCCCTCACTACTGTTTTAATTGTGTCCCAAAGTATAGTAGGGTTCACTTGCCTGTCATTGCTGTTTTTTATACCTTCTGTAATTTCCTCTTTTATCTCCTTTATAATGTTTTCTTTATTATGAATACTTGTATTTAAGTGCCATAAGAAAGATTCAGGTTGATAAAGCCACTGTAAAGATATGTAAATAATACTGTCATCTGATATATCAGATGTAGCCTGCCGATTGAACATTCCTTCACTCTGTATCTGTTTATTGTATTCAATAAAAAGAAGCCTGGAATGAACTTTGTGCATAGAAGAGTAATGAGATGAAAATAAAGCCTTGCCAACAGTTAAACTTGGGGGTGGAACCATTAGTAATCAACTATTAAGGCTATATTGCAACCAGTGGAACAGGAAACATTGTACAGATAAAGGAAGAATAGATTCCACCACATGCCAAGAAATTCTGGAAGCATATCGCACCGTCTGAAAAAAAGCTTGGATGGATGAATTCTACAACAGGATAATAATCTGAAACAAATGCTGAAATCCACCATAGACTACCAGAAGAAACACACCTGAGGGTTTTGGAACGGCCTTACCAGTCCTACACTCAAGCGGAGTTGAAAATCTATGGGCAAAAATCCCAATTACAATAGCTATAATTCTGCATGCTGTAACTTATGCCAAGGAAGAGGTGTTATTGAGCACTGAGTGTGTAGGGTGACAAAAGATTTGCACTTTTGGCACAAATGTGCAATTCCTTTTTTTTTTTTTTTTAAATTATGCTCAATTTATGAAATTAAAAGTAACTATGTATTAATGTCGGTATTAGTAATTTATGACTTACTTATACTACACCAGTGATGTTAAATGAACAGACAAACATATCATTAATAAGAATTATTTATGACAATTTTCAACCAAAATGTCAGCTGGCCAATTACATTATAATCTTCAACACCATTTTTTTTCCCACTCTGTGAAAGTGAAGTAAGGTCAAATGGTGGTGCCCCCATTTAGCTTTCTCACCCACATTGCAATGAATCTGCCTATCTAAGGGCTATTCATTTAGTAAATATCATTGTCAATCTTTCTGCTTAAAATGACACTGCTAAGGATTGCTACACAAGGAACAGCTGTGAAGATCCTTTGTATTTTCACACGTCTGTCATATTGATTTGGCTACATAAAAGATGAAAAGCCCTAAAGAGATGAGGCTGACAGCCAAGCCACAAGACAGTCGAGGAAAAAAAATATGGTGGACTTTACTGAGGACTGAGTTTTTCCATTTAAGATTGACTGTAGTGTAAAGTGAGGAATCATCCATTCATTGTAGAAGATTTTATTTTCTCTCCCCTGATTCATTCATCACTGACATCCGGGCGTTGTGAGGCAGAGGAATACCCATTCCTTGGTCCTCAGAGTGGAGAGTCAATAAGAAAGCACCCTATTCCCTTCCTCAGACTGTGTGTGTGTGTGTGTGTGTGTGTGTGTGTGTGTGTGTGTGTGTGTGTGTGTGTGTGTGTGTGTGTGTGTGT
>JAPTMW010000019.1:34077005-34094285 GCA_029822955.1 Ostorhinchus angustatus | reverse complement strand
GGAAGAAGTCACTGAATCCAGCGCCATCTCCTCTCTCCTGCGTCAATATACTGCTCCAAAAGGCTAAATCACACCCCCATCTGAACCCACCCCAGGCTGAAACTCATCCATGTCCTCACTCATTTTATCGCCTTCTCGCCCCCCTCCCCTCCCTAAAAAGACTCTGTTTGACCAGTCAGTTAATAGGCAAAGGTGTGGAAAAGTTTTATTTGATTTTGTTCCCAAAATACTTCATCTGAATATAGACTTCATCTTCTCAGTATGTTTGGTTTGTTTGATGAATACTGTGAGATGATGGAGGTATTCGTCAGCTGATAGACAGGTTTTGTTTGGCCTAGCTATACTCGTACTCGTATACTCCTCTGTTCAACCATTGCAGGCAATGTTGCGGCTAAACTAGCAGGACTCCTTCATGGAAATCTAGGATCAAAAACCTTATTTATCCAGTGTGGAATTCACTGGTGGAGACATAAACATTCCCACCCTGTTGTTTTCTCCTCGAACAGAATACATCACCAGGAAATGTATGACTATATATTGTGATGGTGATATAAAACTGCATATCTTAAAGGGTTTTTTTTTGGTTTTTTTTTTACATATCGTATCTCACTGCCAGGCCTTTAACTCTGGATTGGCCTGCTCTGACCACTTCCATTACAGAGGTTTGTTCAGCATTCAGTTGTGTTACTTTTAAAGGAATGCTTTAAACATTTGTCATTTATCACTATTAAAGTCTTCAACATAATCCTTTTGACTTTTTGTTCTTTGTTAATTCAATGATTCAATGTCAGCCATCAGATGACTGTGCTATGCTGTCATATGTTAGTATTCATACCGCTTACTGCTACAGTAACATTAAAATCATCCTAAAGTCATATTTTACCACCACAAAAGTATACTATAACTGTGGGAGTGCTCACTCGGGGTCCTTTCAACTTTGAAATGCTGGCTTTTAACATTACAATAATTTGAGAATAAACAAGCAATAATTAAAGATGTTAAGTTTTCACATAGTTATGTGTTTTATTAATATCTATAGTAAATATGAAACAGGAACTTCATCAAACTGCCCCAAATGTAAATCTTATGTAGGTACTAGGTTGCGCTGTTTGTGTGAATGTGAAAAAATTCAGTTGTTCTGGAAGGCAGTATGCTTAAGTATTAGTACAGCAACAGGTACCAGTAAACCCCCGTTATCTTTGCTAGCAAAGGTCCCTGCTTTTCTAAAAGAAAATGAGGATGTGATTCAGTCACTGTTAATGCTAGCAAGGAAAGCCATAATGGTCAAACGGGTTGGAGAAGACCCCCCTTCAGAAGTTGTGATGATACTGGTAAAACTAGAGCACTATATTAAAAAAACAGACTGCAGAAATGGAGGAAGCCACTGGAACTCTTGGGAGTGCAGTATAATTTGGACTTCTATACATAGCATGATGGATATCTGTTTTGCTTTCTCTGCTTGGCTTCCTTTTGACTTTGTAAAGAAATAACATTCTTGATTCACATATATTTGTGTGTTTTATTTTACTATGCGATATGACCTATTGTGCAAACATTATGTACTACCTCAGTGCAGTGTGCTAGTGATGTTGCACAAGCATATATTACATAAATCAGTCTTGTAGCATCAAAATTTACCAAACTAGGAAGAAATGAGAGCAAAATCCTCTTCTAATGCAACTAACTATTGTACAACACCAGACTTTCCCCAGCAACTGTATTTGTTTCTTGGACATAATAAACACATCAGTTTCCGTCAGTGTGGTTTAGTTCCATTTGATACTGATCATCTTCATTAGCAGCAAATATACAAGTGATGGTCATTTAGTGGAAACAATGGTGCTCAGTCCAAAATTAAAAGGGATCCATGTAAAAGATCTTGAAATATAGTGAGTTTTAGAAAATTATCTATTGTGACATTGACCTTTCACCTCTCAAGATCAAACTGTTAGTGGCACTAGAGGTATGTGATGAATTTGAGTCAAATCAGATGAGTTTTGGCTGATGGGATTGAGCTTTCCTGGAGATTTTTCTCAATTTTTCACCTGTCATTTTTCAATTTGAATCATCACTCATCACACACAGAAAAGGATGATTGGTCCAAAATTGCAGATGTCAAACAGCTTAGAAACACCATTGTACGTGAGGGTTCATTGGTGGTTTATGGTTCACTCTTTATAAAAATGAGACTGCAGGATGGAGACAGATTTCTTCTAGAACAGTGGTTTACTTGGCACACACAGCAGGTACTTCCACAACACTTCCTGACACCACAACTCACATGACTCAACCAGCCAATCGGGAGTCAGCAACATCTAGACCAGCAAATGTGATTCAGAAAAGCAGATTCAACAGGTCATCTCAGCTACCCACATACAACAAATGAGAATAATTAAATGTGTAAATAATAATTCTGTAAACAAACATAAACAGTCCATAGGGTGAACACTGCCACTATATTTTTAACAAATACATGAATTAACTTATTCCCCATAATTTTACTTCACTGCTAATCTTTCCATCTCTTCAACATAAACCATCTTAACTCCTGAGTCTTACACCAGTAAAAGCAGAACTTCCTGGTGGAGTAACATGGATTAAGAAGGTAGAGAGTAAAATACATTTAATGGAAGAAAATGGAAGGAGTGATCAGGACACTGTAAAGCAGCACAGAGTCAAGGATATAAAATTTTAAAAAACAGAACCAGTGAAACTGACTACTTTAGGTGATACTTTTGTGCAAATCATTCACTGGAGTTAAGACATAGTTGCTGGTTTTATTTGGATTTTCATTTTGTTATATGAATTGGGTTGTGTTTTAATTGTATGAGTGCATTTGGGTTTACTTATTAGAGACTGAGAAGGTTTAGTTGAGTTTTATTTAGCTGTAGTATTACTTTAGGTGTTCTGGGTGTTAAACCTTGATTTACAGAGGAATGCACCACATTAAATGTAATTTTGCAAAACCATTGTTGATTGAACATCTCAGGTTGAGCAAAGACATTTTCTTTTGCAGAGTGAGCTGTTAACATTGGAGGAAAATAAAGTTGATTGTACTTGTGATTCTATCTACTCTTAGTTTATGATGCAATGTATAACAATATTTCCATGATTTCAAAAGGTGTCATTTTTATTTAAGGGAGCAAAATACTTTTTTCACTGTTTGTTTAATTTCAGGCTTATTTAATTTTTAACAACCTTATGTCACATGTAGGACCATTAATGCTTGACTTTTATAGAAATTTGTGTTTTTAATCCTTGTAGTCCACACAACAAATTGCTCAGAAAATGTTGGACTTGAAGTGCCTCTGTAGTGTTATGTGATATAGGAGAGATCTGGATGCTCTCCAAATTTAACCAACACATGGTCAGAGTCCAAATCTCCTTTGCTTGTCCTCGAACTCCTCTGATCAGCACATTCTGCCTCACACACACACACACACACCAGATGAGAATGGACTAAATCTGCATCCTTCAGCTTCATAAAGGCAGGACAAAGCTTAATCCTTCACTCTCTAACACATTCTTTTGCTCCACCCCTGCCCTTGTTCATCCTCTCTCAGCACCCTCAGCGCTTTAACTGAACTGGAAATCTGCCTTGACATGAGGTGTTAGATAACTGTGTGGAGATGTCTGGTCAGAGCGCGTCAGTCACTCCCAGATCTATGACAGCAGCAGAGGCTCCGCCTTGCATTGATAGTCATCACAAGGAATGACACTTCAAACTCCATTTTTGTCTTGACAGCTGCAGAACAGTATCTGCAGTGAATCAAAATGTAAGTGAGCAGGTCTACACATGACATGAATCAGAATCTGTTTACATTATGTTTAAATCTGCATCCATGTCCTGTCCTTCCTTCCTCACTGAAGAAAACAAATAGCATCGTTCCAATTCCAAAAGTATCTTCATTTTCAGAAAGTCCAGCCCTTGAAGTATTTGAAATAATATTTTCTGCATCTCCCTTCATGAATTTTGAAGAGGAACTTTACACAACTAGAGAGGAAACCTTTTGTGTATTCATCATGAGTCTGAGACATGGTGTGCTACAATCCCACAAAGAGGCAACCGGTGACCATCTTATTGTTATGAATTCCATCCACATGCAGCCCATTAGGCTCTTGGTCTAGCTCTAAAGCCTGTTTGTGGCCCACTGTTGTCTGCCCGTTGCTTCCTAAACCCCGTTAAACTGGCTTGAGGTAAGAGAGGGTGACGGCAGCCATGCCTCCCCCCCGGATTGTCTGCAATACTCTGACACTAAGCCCATTATGCTTCCATTATGGAGCTTCAATTTTCCTCTGAGCGTTTCACTTTTGACACTGCATCTCCCTCCCTCTCCAAACCGCAGACTCACACACACAGCCCAAGGCCCAGTATTACTCATTCAATAACAACTTTTGTGTATTTTCTAAAGTTGAAAAGTTGCACACAACATTTACCTAAGTACTCTGCTGGAGAACAGCTTTGAGGTATTGGGTTTTCACTTATCTACTTGTTTTTCACAATTTATACTTTTAGTGCTCTGTTTTCTAAAGGAAAAATTTGTGGAGCTTTTACAGTTTAACTCAGTCACTTCTGTGTATTTCTCAAATTGTGAGTGAACTTTGTACTGAACTAAGTGCACTTCTCAAAATAATACGTCCAAAGATTTCTTACAAAAGTGTGTATTTGTTCAAAACACAGTTTATGTGCAAAAGTAAATATATATGCCAACCATCAGAATGACAAAACCTTAAGGGCAAATGTTCAGATATTTAGTTGTCAGTGTCACAGGTTATTCTGAAAGTATTTTCTAATGAAAACTGTCAAGGTTTTTGGTAAAACTGACTGAAAATACACTGGCCAATGTTTTTTTTCTTTGTTGTATAGCAATTTAAAAACTACTATCCCTCAGTAACACATTACTGTAGGGGGAATTATTGTAAGACACTGGATAAGATGCAAAGTTTTTGCTGTATAGTACTGTTTGTGCTGCAAGACTTTTCCTGCACTGCACAAAGGAAAACCTCAAAATTACACATTTACAGTCAAAGGCTGGGGAGCTGCCCTTCTACAGATTTGTACATGTAAATGACAGGACAGTGATGTTACAGTCTGTCTACCCATATATTTTCTTCCACACCACAGTAGAAATTGTTCCTAGTGATACAGAATGGAAAATGTTGTGTTGCATGTCAGTCTGTTGTGATGTTTTATTATGACAACCAGTTCAACACTTTCAAGCAATGCACTGATGGCTAAATGTTGTGCAGGGAGAGACTATTAAACACAAAAAAATATTGACAATGTACACAAGCAAATTACATGGACATCTTTTTGTTCAAAGTAATGAGAAACTGCTTTTATGATGTGTACAAGAGACTTGGTGACATGGAAGTTGAACTAGTACTTTTGAGAATTCCATATCTGATCTGAGGAACGCACTGAGAAACTTAACATGCTGTGCACTTTTAATACCCCTCAGCCAAATATAGCAATTACAGCATTGAAAAGACATGTCGCCATTTCACCTTGAAAAAGTATGTGAATGTGACCCATTTTCAATAGGCTTCTGCTCTGTGCCAGGATGCAGCCACAGTATAAATCTGGTGCAGATATCTCAGTACATTCTTCAGATAATGTGACCACATCATTGAATGGACAGACAGACAGATAGATGACAAAACGATTACAAAACCCCTCTGGCCAGAGTTGGCCGAGGGCTAAAAACTGTAATTGTTTCAAATGCTTTTCAGTGGCACAAGCTGAGCCTCCACGCCAGATCAGTTGTAAACTCACTTGATCCTATGAAGGTATGGGATCATTTGGATATTTGTAACATTGAGCGAGGAAAAAAGAATTGCCTCTCTCCAGCAATCCATCTACAGAGCAGTGTTTGGTGATTTTATTATGATACAAAAAGCTTTATCCCTGGATGTCTATAAGTGTGTATATGTGTGGTGTGCATAAATATTCTTTAGATTGATGAAGACGCTTTTAACATCTAACATTATCATATCTATACATACAAACCAGATGACAGCACTGAATGTGTTTTCAGCTTTTTGTTGTGTGAATTCTTATCAGATCTGAAACAAGGAATCGATTAATTGGCTCAAATTGATTGAAGAAATTATTCAAATACAGTTTACAAATTTTCTTCAATGGAACCATCACTTACTCCCTTAAACTTTTAAGATTTCACACAAACATTAAAAATATGTTGTGTGTTAGTTCCATCTTCAGTTATTAGTAAATTAGTGAGTTGGATACAAATGTGTTGAAGACTGTAGTGCACATATTGTTTGGAGATGTCATTTGACTTGTTTGTTGTTGTTTATACCTATAGATATTTTTATTATTTTATACTTGTATCCGTTGTTATTGTTGTTATTTCTATATAGATATTTTTGTATATATCCTTACACTTCTGTACTTTTTTTGGTTGTTGTTTCAGCTAGTAGAGATGTCTTTTTCACATTTTTCAATTTTTTTTCTCATATTCAAATAATTGTTTGATCAAATCAAAGAAAATAATCAACAGATTAATTGATTACAAAATAATTGAGAACTGCAGCTCTAATTCTTATTGCCCAGATGTGAGGTATTTGTGGATGTGTGTGTTCCTCCAGAAGACTCCTCACTACTTTCATTTTTCTCTCACTAGTGCTCTGCCCACTCGCTCTCTCTCTCCTCCTTAAACCTCTCTTTCCTTTCTCTCTCCTGTAAAAGCAATACTGTGTTGTTGCTTTGGCCAGCTTTTAATGCAACCCCCCCCCCACACACACACACACACACACACACACACACCGATCCCACCTCCTCCATCTCCTCCTCCCTCTCACGCTGCAGCAGCATCCCCACACCCACTCAGAGCTCCGTGGCTGGGAACCCAACAGTAAGCACAAATGCCTCCCACTAATATCAGAGAGACTCATTCACTGGTGTCCAACACTATATTTGTGTATGTGAGTGAGTCCAAGGCTCTGCTCTAAAGCTTTATGTGTAGTTTATGGTGATGAACAAGCATTTCTGCCATCCACTGACACTTAAGACCTGAGCTTTCAGACTCCAGATGTAAGCCAGCAAACAGTAAAGAGTCCTGTTTGCAGCCTCAAATATAACTCATGTGGCAGCTTGCAACGCACATATCATAGTATTATGAGAGAAAAATTTTCATGTTTCCCTGTTGGTCATGAACCCTCCTCATCTGATTCCCTGTCATCTAACAGATATTTGCAGTAAGATGATTATCAAGTGTAAAAGGCTAATTTCACATTAAAACAGCACTGAGCTCACAACCTTGAGGGTGTCATTGAGAGGCCTCAGTCTGACTCCAGCCCCTCTTTAAGACTCACTCAGTCATCCTGCGGATCATTGTTCACTGCAGTTAAGATGGAGTCGTTTGTGGAGAAAAATGTCCTGTCTTCATGCTGTAAGATTGACTTCCAGCCCAAAACAAATACTATCTATTTTACATGTTAATTTATTCCCCTTTGCTTCAGACTAAAAAAAAAACTGTTTCCTTCAGGAAGTTTGTAATAAAAGCCTTGCGATCGATGATAATGGCATTTGTGCTTGTGTTTGTCATCTTCGCAAAAGCAACAGTGGTGGAGTTTCCTCAGATTTATTTGTATACTAGTGCTGTAAGTGGCGTGTAAATTATCCTAACTGTCTGTGTGGCTCTTTATCTTTGTAAGGCAGTACTATTAGAGCCTATCCATTAATGCCCATATCCCAGCCAATCAATGCTTAAATAAAAATCAGCTCAATTTGTGGCGTTTTATGCAAACGTGCAAACTCCGAACCAGGCTGACTCTTTGCTTTTTGTTTTTATAATGCAACAGGAATAGCTAAAACACAAAGGAATCGATAACACTTAAGTTTGGGTTAGGTTGGCCTGCTCTCAGACAAATGCTGCACTCCGCTGCATACAAATGAGTCTCACACAGATGTACACTGTGGTGTAATTTCATTATAATTCTATACATAGTTAGCCAACACCATAGTTACAGGGAATAAATCCACTGAAACCTGAGAGGGGTTTTAATGCTGTAACTGCAGCTCTGGGCAAAACCCTAGTCTGAGCTGAAACAAGTCCACTGTTACGACCGCAGCAGCACCAGCACAATGAGGTCACGTCCTCAGTGGGAACCAGGTGGTTTGATGACAACATGTTTACAATACACAAATAGTAAAGCTTTTTTTTTCCTGCCTATGTTAGCAACTGGATGAATTTAATGGATTTAGATTTTGTAAGGGCAATCAAAATCAAATCAAATCGATTTTTTTTTTTACATGGCACCAAATTATAACAAAAGTTATCTCACAACACTTTACATTTACCTTATATGAACACCATAACTAAAAGCACTCGGAGAGCACAGACATCCGCCAAGGCAGATCAGCCCTGATCACCACCAAAATTGAATCATTTGGTCCTTGTGCCAGTATCAACATTGCCTAAAAATTTCATCAGAATCCTTCCATAACTTTTTGAGTTATCTTGCTAACAGACAAAAAAACAGCAAACAAACAGACAAACCCCGATGAAAACATAACCTCCTGGAAGGAGGTAATAATTTTATGTGTCTTACACTTCCTGCAAAACTAGTAAGAAGCATGCCACTTGTGTTTTTATGTGTTTTTAATTATCATGTTTATGCATTGGTATGATATGGTATATAAAAGAATATCCAAAATGGTGAAAATGGTGCATCTGTCTACAGTCAACAAAAACTGACGAAACACCTAGTTTGTTCAGTTGATGTACTGGATTGTGGACTGACTATGTCACAAACCTAACCCTAACCTGGCTATATGTGGCTTAAAACACATAAAAAGACATATTTCATATTTTTGCATTCAGTCAAAATATAATCTCAGAGACATTGTGCTATATCGTGAAATTAGATGGCTAACATGGTAATGTAAACAAGTTGGCTAAAATAGTTATAATATCAGTTTTGTTATCTGACAAACTGACACTATTTACTTGTTGCTGTTTTGTGGATTGCGTTACAATGGGAAAGGAGCTAACTAGCCACCTTGTGCTAGTAAAAAAAAATTCTCAGTATATGAGACTCATTTGATTCTACTTATGTTTTTAAAAAAAAGCATTTTGCTTGGTGGCTGGTCAAAATTGAAATCCATTTATGTGATGTTATATTGTGAAACAAGCTAACTACCATAGATATACAGGCTAGATGTCATGTCTCTACGGTTAATTATGGTCTTTAAGGTGTAGTGTTACCTGGACTTGTACAACACCTAAACAACTTAGTGAAGTCACCTTAGACTTAGTAAAGATGCACATTTGACTGTATTGACATTACAACAAAATATAATAATAATTTAGCATTTTTCTTGGTGGGCAGTCAAAATAATATCCCTCAAATTTGTTGTTATAATGGAGAACCATGTCTTCAGCTTCCTGCCCCAGCTAAAAAGAGAACCTTGTCTGTTTACCAGCGTGACATATTGACATACAAACTAACTGCCTGCATATAGGCCATTTTCCCTCTTTGCCTGACCACAAAGCATATTTGGCCATATTTCACAAAGCACTCCACAATTAGTTAACAGCCGGCGGATTAAGAAAAGATTTGACTGTAGCGGTGCAATCTGCTGCTGTGTGAGAGGATCAGTGAGGCCAACAGCCTGCGAGGCAACTGTTTCTCCACTTCTTTTATTTTTTTCCTCTTTGTTCCCTTTATCTCTTTCTTCCTCGTGTATCTTTCTTGTCACCCCCACTCCATGAGCGAGAGAGGAAAGCAGCATCAATCACTGTTAACTGACTGACCACTGTCTGCTGGTGGTACTAAATGGATCTCCACAATTGAATAGAGGCCTAAGTGTGTGGTAAATGCTCTCAATGGGTAAATGAATTTGCAGCTTAACTCCCTCTAAGAGCATTTAGATAAGGCAAAATAATAAAAACACCTACAGCAGATATTTTTCTTTTGATGTATTGGAAACAAAGTTCAGCTGAAAATCTTAAGTCTCACATTCATCACTGCAGGCTGCATTATTAAAGAGACGTGCACAGAGGCTAACCCAAAGACAATTCAGCTTTATTTCCTCATATAGATTTGACTGTACACAGTTCATACCATTACACAGAAGGCATAAATGAATAAATTCAGTGCTCTCTTTTACATCTTTTTCAAAGACACATGGCAATAATAAATAGCGCTCATGAAACAAGACGGTCAACACATTTTCAAACTGTACAAAATTTACAACACTTAAGATGCAAATTTCTGAGGCAACACAGACTTAACAAAACTGACGTGGTTTTGTGTTTGAATATGATTTTCTGAATCCTGTGTCTTTGTGGATTTGAAAAAAGAAAGAAAGAAAAAGGACTTGGCAATTTTTCGTACAAAAAGGTGACAACACAGTTAAGTTCCTGGTGATATGTGTTTTTTAAGCAAACTTTTCCCTAGATCTTATTAACTTCTGATTTTGACACAGCTACCAGGTTAAATGAAACCACTGGCTCCACTTACAGTTTGTAGATTGAAGATACTTAAGGAACAGATTTTATTTTAAGTGAATAACTCCCTCATTTTACTTGTGTGGGCTTTAAGATACAGCTCACATGTGTCTGAAAGTGGGTCTGAACTGTAACAAGCACAGAAGCCGTGGCTGATCCTGCAGTATCACCCTGACTGGTGGGGGACTACAGTGGTAATCCCTCTGATATGGAAGCCAGGCGGGCTGCCTGATGCCACATCTGGGGTTAGTAAGTAGGTTGATATGAGGCAAAGCTAAAGCTCTGCTGGACTGAGTAGATTACCACAAGAAGCCGGGATCAGACTGAGGAAACACAAGAACGAGAGTTTGTTTTAACAATGTCCCTGCTAATACTTGTTGGTGTTTTGAATGTCAGTAGCATGTTTGTGATAAATGTAGAAGAATCTGCAAGTATTCTGTGCATTTAAATAAATGTATTAGGATACACTGTACTGTTGTACAAGAACAGCTCTTTGCCCTCGAACCCTAAAGTTCTTGACTGTCCTCTAACACAAAGCTCTGATTCCTGGTGAGTCTGAAAACAAATGATTTAATACCGACAGATTCCGCTCTGGGCTCCGACAGCAGACAGCTTTACACAGACAAGAACAAGTCAAGCATCTATAAATATAGAGACGACAGACCTGCTGTGTAGCAAACAGTGTTTGCCCCCATTTCAATGGAGGAAATATCAGCTTTCTACAGGTGGACAGACAGACAGACGGACAGACTAACGGCCATCTACTTCCTAGTTATAACTTAGTTATGTAAGCTTCAGCAATACATTAAAAAACATTTTTTCATGGTTCAAAATTCACACTTGTGCCACTGTTCTTGTAAATTTCTATCCCAATGAAACACTGTGTTTTTGCCTTGTGCATATGTCTCTCCTCTTTTTCTCTCATTCTCTCTGCATTCCTGTCCTTACATTGGAAAAAGAAGAGGAGAGTAAAGTGCATTGCCAATGTAAAGGCTTTGATATGGCCAGACAGCAGTTCTACTCATTGTTATGAATCAGAAGCATGCAGGTGCCTCCTGGGTCTTATCGAGACTTTGATCTAGACTGTAGCCCTAATGTTGTAGCCGTAAAACAAAGATGATGTGGTTCTTTTTTTGAAGGGATGAGATTATCACCTCCTCGTGAGCATAATCCACCAACATATTGGAACACCCGAATCTGGTATCAGTTTTCAAGAGTGAAAGAACAAAATTGAGTCAGTTAAAAGTGAAAACAGTATGATACGCTGTTGAGATTGAACATTCAGGTGTGTTTTGTCCAGTCATTTCACTAAGCGTGGAGACACCCTCCACTGAATTTCTCCAGTTTGCGATATAGGACTACACATCTTGACCTGATCCCACTTCTCACTTAGACTGCTGAAGGACTGGGAGTCACACTTCTTGTCTTTCTTCTCCTCTTCACCCAACATCACAAACACACAAGTCTTAGAGGGCGATAGAAAGAAATGTAAAAAGCCTTGTGAGTTTTTTCTTTCATAGCGCCACAGATTCCACACGCTCAGAACTGGGAATGGTCCATCTCATCCAGCCAGGAGGCAGGGCTGGTGGGGAAATCAGGGTATCCTGTACTGCTGCCTGTGGAGAGGTCTGAGCTGGGGCCTCCCGCCATGGCCCTGAGAGCCTGTCCAACCCCCCCGGGCCCACCCTGTGCCACCAGACTGTCCATGTTGAAGCCCAAGTTGTTGAGGAGAGGGGTGTGGCCCGGTAGGGAGGTGATGGAGGAAGGCGACTGAGGCAGGCCGTAGGGACTTCCTGCTCGGATGTCATGGTAGGGTTGCCCCGCTGCATCGACAGAAAAGCTGCCATTCAACATGCCATTGTTGGTCACGTCCCCAACACTCCCATAAAGCCCGTTGGTGTGGCTGAGATCTGACAGCACCTGGTCATCTATGGAGGAGACAGCATCACTTAGTATGAGAAGTGTATGTAAAAACTTATGCACATCAACAGTATGAACATTATGTAACTGTTATATTTTAATACAGTTAAGTGCTTTTATGAGTGAAATTTATTATGAGAGCATTATTTTGTTCAGGTAAGTAGAAGCTGTTGAAAGTGTAAAGGTGAGAAAGTGTGTGCTTTAGCTTCTTCCCTAACATAGCAAGTCTGTATTTGTGCAATTACTGGAGCACAAAATATTTGCTTCCATATCAATCACTCCCATGGGTGGCTTGAATAACAACAATACCCCTGAGCGCTTTCTCTCTAATTGACTAAAAGCCTTACATGCTTTATAGAGTTTCTGTCACCATGTTTTCATTTCTCATAAAAATTGCCTTCTTTTTTAAAAGTGGCTTTAAGACTTTTATGGCTACCCAAAACGGGCTTTGTGAACATTAAATAACAAAGAGATGTCCAAACTGTCATTTGCATCCCACTAAGAGCCTGCTCTGTTTTCCAATAATCTCCATCACAGTAACAAACTCATGGGAGAAGGATGTGTCAGTGGCCACAAGCGTTGGGTGTTGGGAATGTGAAATGAGATGCCATTTTGGATTTGCCAGAGTGACGCACTGAGGAAGAAAAACTAATGAATTTCCACAAAGACACATTAAACTGCAGCTGCACTCAGAACCGTATCATTTAGCAGCTTGTAGGCTCCCTTTATCCAATTAGCACAAAAGCATGACTGACAGACCCCTTTCAGGAATCCCTCTTTCAAACAAGAACTGATATGAACTGAGCAGCTCAATATCTACCTCTGAAGCTCAGCTCGCTGTCACTGAGACCTGCATCATCAGCTGAGCTTTCCTTCTCCACCTTAGCTCCTCCTCGGCTGCGTTTGACGCTTTTATAAAACTGAGACCAGCGATGTCGACCTGCATCCTTCTTCAGACGCTTTTCTTTCGCTCGTCGGTTCTGGAACCAAACCTGAAGAGAAGAAAATAAAGGATTATAATAACAATGACTGGAAAAATAGAACGCTTCTCATTATACATTTTTATTTTACTTAAATCATTCAATATTTCCATTATATTTTAGATCTTAGACTCTTTAATCCTGCATTCCTCAAACTTAGATTCAGGACCTATGATGGGTAACAGAATGTTTTTTTTATTGGGTCACCAACTGTCAGAGTAAAACACACAACACAGAGTCCTTTTGTTTTTTCTCTTCTTAAAATCCTGGACCTCAAAATGTAATCAAATAGACAGATATGTAGATGTAATAGGAATTTATGATTTATTGCCATTTATGGACGCTTATTTTCTGGGGAGACACTGGATTTATATTTTCAATCTAGAAAATCCTGAAGAAGTTTGGGAACTATGTACTTTGACTTCATGATAAGAGAAACTGTAGAAGCACAAATAAGACATAAAAAACATAAGTCATTTAAGAAGATTGAGCCACATTCATTGTCAAACTATCATGAATTCATTTGAGTTTTAGGTAAGCAGATGTTGTGGTGTGCAGATGAACCTGCAGATTCTGCATCAGCACCATTGTGTACCTGCACTACTCTCATGTCCAACCCCGTCTCAGAGGACAGTTGCTCTCTGACGTGGCGAGCCGGCTTCGGCGAGTTTTTGTAGGCACTTTTGAGGGTCTCCAGCTGCTTGGCTGTGATGGTGGTCCTCGGTCGCTTGGTCCCTGCCTCTGAATCATCTGAAAACACCATCAAGAGTGTGAGTGACTTGTTCTTCTTATACATCGTCATATTACCTTAACGGGCGGTGCCCTCTTGCCTCTGGCGTGGACTATATGTGTGTTAAATGAAGTGAACGGTCATGTATGAGAAGTGTATTATTGTCCTTGTGCATCTGTCCCACTCCCACAGCAGAGGACATAAATCTACTCAGCCCGAGTGCCAAAGGAACAGAGTTATTGGGGCTGCTCCATATAGGAGCATTGCTCCACTTTACATAATCAATCTGAGATGCATGGGAGTCTCAGAAGGAAGAGAGAGAGACAGAATGTACACCCAAATGACAAACACCATAGATCCATAGTCACTGCACTGCATCTGTCACAGCCTCCACTGAGACGCTACATTTATCTGATGTGGCAAAGTGAAGCCACTCCAACACTGAAAACCATAGACTGTGATTCAAATCAGCCTGGATGTCTTTTTTTTGTTAAATAAGAGTATCTTTACAATGCATCACATTGTAGTGGTTGATGATAGTGGATTTTTAAAGGCGGATATTATTATATTGATATTATTGGAACCTGGATAAAAAGTTAAACATGATTTGACAGGGTACAGCTGTAACAGAATGATATACAAAGGTACTAATTGTCTTCTTTAATCTGCTGAAGTTGTGTTTAGTTGTTACTTTCACTCTATTAGTGTATTTCTTCTTTTTTGTCCATCCACCATACTTCAGCCGTGTCACATTAATGATGAGACATGGAGGCGTAAAATACAAATAGGAATAAAATTTGTTCACTGGAAGACACTGTTGCAGATTAATTTTATTTCCTCCTGATCACCACGTTTATATATTCTTTTACTCATATTTTCATTTATTTTATCAAACAGGACAACTAAGTGGTTGTTCAATAGTTTATTTTAAAAGGCTGAGATTCCTTTAGTAGTGATAGTTTGAAGCATGAAAAAGCTGATACTTCATTAATCAGTCAAAATAAATGCCTGAAAAATTACACACTGTAACTTTATTAGAAACCAGATAACTGTAACTGAAGGCCAAAGTCAAAATACAACAACCGTGAATCAATGAACAAAATCTTTATGTAATTAATCAATAACCCTGCAACTTATTGTCAAACTAACTGCAAAAAATCTAGGTAATTATAAGTAGGATTTTTATTTGTTCAGCTAGTATTTTCCCACAAAGCCTAATATTAGCCATCAGCCACTATATTAAACCAAATTTCTGCCGATATTGATGTTTCAGTTAATCTGACAAACCAATCTATCTGTATTATTCCATCATCTGTTGCTGGATCCATGCAGACAAGCCTACCGTTTTGTTTGGCGGTCTCATAATCCACTTTGCACACTAGCCTCCCATCCTCCATGAGGTAAAACTCATCCCCGGTGGCCAGCTGTCGGCTGCACATAATGCAGGCAAAGCAGTGCAGGTGATACACAAAGTCCTGCGCCTTCCGCACAACCTGCGTAGGAGGGATCCCTTGTTGGCATGATGCACATTTTGTTCCAAAACGCCTGCAGTAGAAAGAGATGGAGACAGTGCAGAGCATTCAATAATTTGATGCAAAACACCAACAGGGCTTTCGACTGACATCCTTCCCCTATTTACACCCATGTTACAGGCTGATGGAGATAGTGAGAACAACCAAGATTAAAATTTCACATGCTAGACAGCTATTTCCTCAACTGCAGCCAAGAATGATGGCACGGTGTCTGTATTAATAGTAGTTCCAGCTGCTGTAGAGGGAAAAATCAGCACTGGAATGCATTTCTGTTAACGATAGACCTGTCCTCATGTTGATAGATGGAGAGGATCAATGCACTGTGTGTGCAGTCTGTGTGCCAGTGTGTGTACATGGTTGCATGTTTATGTGTATAAAGATGAAACACCAAGATCTGAAGAAGAAGGAGAAGGAGGAGGAGGAGGTGAAAAAGAAGAAAGAGTAGGAAGAGGAAAAAGAGAGGGAAAAGAAGAGGAGGAGGAAGGAGGGGTGCTCACCGTAAACACACCCTGAGGAGAACCAATAAAAGACTGACTCAGAGGAGGCTTTAAATCACACAGCCAGCCCACAGAAATAAAAAGAGCAAGGTGACGCCTCCAAATCACTGCTGGGAAGCACACGCACGCGTGTCCATGGAAGAATGAGTATGTGTATGTGTGTATTTGTGTGTTTAAGCCCAACATCCCGTCCTCCTTGGCCACATGTGTCCATGACCACAGTTTGAACATGCAAACCCTGCTGCCCCCACTGGCTGGGATTAACACAGGTAACTTCAGAAGTGTCAGAGCTCTTTAGGCTTGATTCAAGCTCTGAGCATTAAAACCTTTCAAAGATGATTCATGAAAAAGCCCAGATCTACTGATCCTGTACAGTTGTAGAAAGAAAGAAAGAAAGAAAGAAAGAAAGAAAGAAAGAAAGAAAGAAAGAAAGAAAGAAAGAAAGAAAGAAAGGAAAATACCAAAACCTTTTTGGCTTTTTTTCATTCTTTTTCTGTAATGCAGTTTTCTCAATTAAAAAGGCAATCGCTATATCAAATATTAAACACTGTATTTTATCTTTTACATTTCTAGCAGCATATAGCATAGTTATAGCAAATTAACTACAGGTTTCAATTAATTTCAGTGAGGATAAAAAAGGATAGAAAAAGTCACCACTAAATTTGATATTTTTCTTCCTCTTGAAATAATTTGGTTTTTAACCAAGGAGCTTCTTCTGACAGCTGATAAAAACGAACAACAAATTTATTTGACATGGTCTACGAAAAATGCAACAAAAATAAATAAATCAAAACAGAGTACAAAAAAAATCTGAAAGGCAGAAAAGAGAAGGCCACACTAACTTGAAGAAGTCTTCCTTGCAGTAGACGCTCCCTGCTCGAGAGAAGCATTTGTCCGCCAGAGGGGTCTGACAGTCGGCGCACTTGAGGCACTTGGAGTGCCAGTGTCTGTCCAGGACCTTCAGGATGAACTTGTCCAGGATGTGCTGACTACAGCCCGCACACTGAGGGATCTCTGCGATGGAAGCAGAGGAAGAGACAAGAGCAAAAGGTGTCAATACTCCAAAGGCAAAAAATAAATAATAAAATAAAATAAAATAAAATAAAATAAAATAAAATAAAATAAAATAAAATAAAATAAAATAAA
>JAPTMW010000019.1:33923173-33935387 GCA_029822955.1 Ostorhinchus angustatus | reverse complement strand
GAAACAGGTGATAGGACTCAGTGCCTGTACTTCCCCCAGCATTATTGCTCCTAGGGCAGCTTAGACTGAACTGTGGGCTCAGTCTGTTTATATTTAGCCAGCCATACCTGGCCAGGGACGTGCTTATGTCATTGTGCCGTAAACTGTGACGTTTCTTGCAAGAGATGAGATCTAGACCACGGAATGGTGGTCGAGAACTGTCAGGTGATGTATTCGGCCATAGAGACGCTAGTGTGTAAGATAGCCTCCATTCTCCCCCTAACAAGACATTTAACCATCACAATTCCTTTGAAGCTGTTTAATTCCTCTTTAAGGCTAGACAACTGTTAGTCTCAATTGTATAAAATTTCTCTCATGTGTATGTGGAAATGCTCTTACTTCACTATTACACATAGCTGTGAATTCTCCTGTTTCACCAAAGGTATAAATGACCTTCGATAGTTATCATTTATGATTTTTTTTCTGACCACATTTCTTCCTCCAAGATGATTTTTCACTATTCTTCCAGGTTTTAGTAACGTGTTGAACAGTTTTAAATCCAATTGTAGTAAATGCAAAGTAAAAGCAGTTTCCATGGTTGTGGTCTTTGCTTGATGCAGATTAATAAATTTGACCCATTTTAAGGAGATTTATGTGTTTTCTCTGCCCATGGGATATGTCCTCGGTTTAAAACAGAACTTGTTGCAGCTGAAATGTATTAGTCACAGCAGTAATTGTTAGTTAGTCGAGTTAATAAATTTTTAAAATTTCCTTTCCTCTAATCTCTAACTTTGTGTTTTCCACCTCAGGCCAAGTTATTTTTCTCAAAGAACATCTAATGAAAAAAAAAAAATACATCTGCTCAATCTGATCCATGCATCCATCCATTTTTAGCTGTCAGTTGTATCTTCAAATATAACTTGCTTGATGCGGCTCCACTGAGAGAAAAACCAGTAGTCAGGAAAAATAGTAATCTCATCCCCACTATCTGCTTCAGTGGCCTTTTTTTCTTCTTGCAAAACATTAGTTCTGAAAGCCCACATGTAGTTAGTCACCTTCAGAGGAACTCCACGTTCTCAGCCTGTTGAGCTGCGAGTCAGACACTCAGAAGAGATGAGAATTCACAAAGTGCATCAATTTTTCAGCCTGCTAACAACTTATTCACCCATCCTTTATTCGGGTTTAGCTGAAAATGAGAGTACATGTGTATGACTGATGTTTCAAACAAAGGCAAAATTGGACTGTAAATGACACAGTCTAAATTTCATGAGAACCTATTTCTCATTCTCACCATTTGCACTAGATTTGCTGTTCCCCGCTGAGCCTCTTTTGCTCTCTTTCATTGTTTTTGTTGTGTCAAAGAGCTATGATAAGTCACCGTTTTTAACCCAATTTAAGGGTCAATGCCCAGTTTCTAAAAAGGTCACCTCAGGCAGTTTTGTGCCTTCTATCAATGCTTTACTACAGAACATGTGACACTTTATTAGGCCTGACCCTTCCTTAATTTCATCAGCACACAAGTGAGAGAGGATGTGTGTCCCCCCTCCATCTGTCTGTTTCTCCTTCATTATTGTGTCCCTGTCAGTGTCAGACAGATACCCAGCGCAGTGTAAATGTCAGAGCTGTTTGTCATAAGTGAATTATTAATGATGACACGCTGAAAAGCCATTTTCCTCGCCACAAAACCCGTATGTCTGTCAAACATAATATGCAGAATGGAGAAGGCGCCGAGAGAGAAAATGTGAGTCTGGGGAAAAGTACTGAAGTGTCTTTTCACTCCCAGACTCCACTTACTGTAGCAATGTCTTCATTTAATCTGACCAGATCTATTTGTTTTATGACATGGATGTATTTATTTATGGTGCAGCGAGGGATCATCTTAAACATGAAATTACATTCTCTCGCTCACCCTCACTGCTTAGTTTGTTGTTTGCTCACTCTCTATTGTCTCTTGTTTCTGTGTTTGAATAACCAGCCGTCACAAACTGACACTGATGACGATCACAGTGATGGAGAGATAAGATCATGAGTTTCCATGATGTGTGATCTGTCATTGCATACATGACCAAGTCTTGAGTTTCACTAAATGTTGCTCTGGGCTGCAAAATGAAGCTGTAGAAGATTCAAAGAGTGAAGCAAAACACTGAGATTCATGACTGAATTAAGGCTCTGTTTAATTACATTAGTGATTAATGTTGTGCTCTTTGGTTAGGGCTGAGCGATATGGCCAAAAATTTTATCATGATTAAAATTTACATATTAGCTGTCTACAAGTATCTTGATGAATATGAAGTATTTCATTTCTTTTAAAGGCTGATTCTTGGTCTGGAGTGAAAATTGATGAAGTCAAATTATTATTTGTGGTTTTAAATTATGAGTAAAAGATATAATGAGATATAAAAGCATAAAAGAGATTAAACTAGAAGAAAACAACATAAAGAACAACAACAAAAAGATGCAACAAAATGAAAATGACAAAAAGTTTAACTACATGAAAATGGCAAAGTTGCAAGAAAGACATACACCCTGTAAAATATTCAACAAAAATAAAATTAAATTAAACTACAGACTGAAACAGTGTAAAAACACTATAAGAGGCAATCAAAAAAAAAAACATAGAAAAGATGAACATGATGTAAAAGATGAGCCTACATAAAAATTACACAAAAGACAAAACAAAATGTAAATGATATAGATGAAGATGTAAGTGCATGAAAATGACAGCAAAGTGGAAAAAAAAGAAAAAAAAAACAGCATAAAAGAAACAAAAACAAAGTTACCTAGCATTAACATGTAACACATTAGTAGCAGTGAGCTGCCAGTGAAGACGCTCAGGCACCAACCACGGATCTTCAGCACCAACAGGAGAATTACCCTGGAATTAATCCAAGCAGGTTTCCTCCGGTCCTCCACTTTCCCCCACCAATAAAAACAGGTACATATATCCTGATAATGCCCTTGACCATGGAACTGATGAAGATCTGATGCCTTCAAATCCATATCTGATATTCTACACAATTTAAACAACTTTAAATTCAGCCTGAAGGGTGATTAAAATTAGGATTCCTGGACCTCAGACTGTTTTAAAGAACTGTGTGACTCTTTAAACCTTGTGCAACTCATTAATGCACCAACGATGGAAACAATGGATGGATGGATACCGACTGTGTATGTATTAGGATAAGACCAAATTTCCCAACAGGGACAGTAAAGTAAGTTAAGCTTTAAGCTTTGCAAGACACAAGTATGAAAATGGTGTTAAAAAAATGCAGCAAGACAGAAACAGCTACAAGACTAAACATGACAGATACATAAGACAATAGAATATATAACTATACAAAAACACAATCTAGTCTCTGATTACATGATTTTCTGTTTGCTGTGTTAATTTTCTTTATTTTGATGTATTGTTTAGATTCCATTCAAATAATTTGAATTGTTTCTGACTTTTGCAAAATTAAATCAGAATAAAGAAAATGAGTGCAATCTGAGTTCTTATTTCAGAAGACGAAAATGACGTGAAGACAATGATTTCTAATTTTAAACAATTCCACATGACAATATGCATGAGTAAAATGAAGTAGAATAATAGAAAACTGAAGCATTTTCAAGGTGAAATTGTAAACAGAATACGTAGAATAATACTGTGATAAATAATTTTTGTGTCACTTGATGAAAGACACAGTTAAGTCTATTTACAGGAGTCCTACTTATAGGATTAGTGCACTAGTATTTGTTTTGTCTCCTGAAACACCTTGTGCATGATCTTATTTTAAAACACATGAGCATCAGATGGCCTATTTTTTTTCTCTCACCACAGATCATACATGTCCCCATTCCCTGTTCCCATAGTCCATGAGTATTAGAGGCTTAAATGTTATACCCATGCATCTCTGGCTTTGTGTCCCATTTTCCTGATGCTGGCTTTGGCTCCTGGAGGGGAGGCTCTGTATGAAATATATCCTGCAGTCCTCCCATTTAACACCATGAGACAGCAGCATGCACTCTCACACATTAGAAACACACAGAGCCCAGTGTGCATCTCTGTGTTGGAGTGCAGTGTATGGTTTGCAGCCACTTCTACAGATTGTTTATTATGTGTTCA
Organism: Ostorhinchus angustatus; assembly: GCA_029822955.1. Taxonomy (NCBI): domain Eukaryota; kingdom Metazoa; phylum Chordata; class Actinopteri; order Kurtiformes; family Apogonidae; genus Ostorhinchus; species Ostorhinchus angustatus. The sequence goes on along the minus strand of JAPTMW010000019.1, from coordinate 33,931,303 downwards.
ATAATTAAACTGATTTGCTGCGAGCAGTTGCTTAAAAAAATATCATTCACATGCAACTCAGTGGATCAGTTTTTATCATCATGACTTCAAAATACTCATAGCATGGAAATAATCCAGAAAGGTGACATGGGAAATTTAGGATTGATTTAAGGTCCTTAGAATTATCTGGACAGTGATTAAAGAATCCATCATTTTTTGATCTTCAATCAGCCTGTGTCATGAAAGAAGATACTTCCAATAAACCACAAACAGCAAATGAATGAATAATGTGAATTAATGTTAGATAATCATTTGAGTTCAGTTAGGTCATATTGTCATATGGAGGGGCTTTTTCCAGAGACATCCATTTGTTTTGGTGTCTCTGAGCAGCTGTACACTTTGTTTGAGAAGAAGAGGCAATCTGTGTTGACCTCCCAGGATGCACTGTGATACGAAACCATTTAGCACAGGAAGCAGTGTTGCCTGAGCCTGTTCAACTGGTTTAATGTGTGCATACAAAGGAAACACACTTATGTAACATGTTTGTCCAGAGGAGTGATGCAGTTAAACTCACTTTTTAACAAAAGAAACAGACCATCAGAAAACATGAAGAAAGGATTTGGTCTCCAGTGTCTCACAACAAATCACACAATGAATTGGTTTCTGGTGTCTGTAGAATACAATACAATACAATACAAATGACTTTATTGAGTTATTGTGAGGGGCAATTTATTAGAAGCAGCTTATTGAACACAAACTCAAAAAAACAAAGTTGCATGTGATTGATGTATCTACATGATATATAAAATCTATAAGTGATTAAAAAAGCTGCACTAATCATCAGAGAGAAAGAATTTACAAACAGTAAAAGGTTAAAAGAATACAGAAGGAACAAGCAGAGATCTCAGACCCTCACTCCCATAGATCATATCCACCACACTGAATCATTCCAGTATGTTCTAAATACACCAGAAGAACACTGTATTTGTTATGAATCAGTTCCTTGACCCTGAAAACATACTCCCAGGGTTTGGATTTCAGAGTCAGTATATTGATTCTATCATCAGGCAGACTGTCAACAGGTCTGACACTAAAACAGAATCAACAGTGAGTGGAAAAACTAAATCTGGAGTTACTGTGTTCAAAATAAATGATGTTAAAATATGCTGTCGGTTCTCATTCATGTTCCAGATAAGCAGTTTAGTGATTATGTTGAGAGATATTGTCATGCAGCCTGTCTGTTTTTTTTTGTTTGTTTGTTTTGTTTGTTTTTTGTTGTCTTTCTGTTTTTGCAGAGAAATAACTTCCTTTGTTTTTGAGAAAATGACAAAAACATAAAAAAAAAAAAAAAAAAAAAAAAAATTACTACGAGTGAAGAATCCATATCCAGGTTTGGACCCTTTTTAGGGAAGAAGATATGATGATCTTTTTTTTTTTTTTTTTAAGAAAAACATACATCACAGTTTTCATCATAAAATAGTGCTCACACACCCACACAGTGCTAATAATTTTCTTAGAATGGAAAAAGACTGCAAATCAATTCATTCATTCATTCATTCATTCATTCAACCAATTCAACACTGAATAATCTAAATTGAAATATGAAGAAAAAGAAAAGAAAAACTGGGAAACTGGTAAAATGAGTACATTAACTATACAATGGAACAGTGGACCAGTTGAACCAGGTGACGGACATCTATGGGACCTGCCTATCCTCCATGATCTGTGAAAAAGAGAGTGGATGATAATTTAAGTATCTTTTTTTGTTAATATTATATACTACTCTGCAAGAGTCTTTAGCTTTCTTATTTTAGCAGGAATGAAATTAGCAGATATTTGTTTTAAATTCTCTTTTCTTTGGATAAAACAAGAGGACATATGTGTACAGCCTTAAAAGTATCACAAAAACTTAACTAAATGTGATGTAAAGGGTAAAGTCATTATTTTGTGTGACCTCTGACCTTAGGACAAGAAGCAGCACAAGCAGTTGCATGTGTTGAATGAAACCTGGTATAAAACATCAGTAAATTAATGCCATGAATTTCATATTGTCTGAACAAAAGGATTAAAAACTTTGATTTATAGAAGCTGTTTTTAACCTGAAGCTGTAGGTTTTTCCTGCTGTACATACTTCATATATATCCAGATTGGATCTGAATACAGAGATTGAGAAATGCATATGTGTGAACATTAGAACTATAATAAACCAGCAAATCTAACATTGTACCAGGACAGAGTCTGGTTTCAACCAGCTCTATATGTAAAGTGTCATAAGGTAACTTTTGTTATGATTCGGCACTATATAAATAAAATTTGATTTGATTTGACTTTTGCACAGTACTGTATGTCGGTTTCAGACCTGGCTGAAATAATATATGAAAAGCAGCCATATATTGTAAAAGTCATTCTCCTGCTCATTTAATGAGTGATTTATCTTCTCTGAATCTAAATGTATGATCACTACTCTGATCCACTTTGCATGAGTAGTGTTCATAGCCTATTTGGAGTTAAATAGTATTAACCTATGTATGTGGTATATGATAGACCAGTGTTGCCTCATTGTTTTCTGATATAGGTTTTCACAACTTTGGTTACAAAGTATGAGTGATACTTGATACGTGATGTGCTGTGGATCTTGAGTTACAGGCACAGGTAGACAAACTTCATAGCAATACCTGATTAATATTCTTACAGTATTTGGAAAATTCTATATGATTCTCATTAACTTGTTTTGGTTACAGTCATTATAATGAACATCTTGGTAGTTCTTCTCAGTTCAACTGAACTAGTTTCAGTTCAGTTGAACTAGTTTGAAAATGTTTCAGTTCTCCAGCCAAAAGACTTTTTCAGTTCTGTCAGAACAAAATTTTTTCTGAAGAGCTCAACTAGTTCAGTTGAACCAAGAAGAACTACCAAGAAGAACGATGACCTGGGCAAATGAGAACCTACACAGACATTATTATTAACACTTAGAAATAGCAGCTTAAATGTAATCTTAAATGTTAAATCATAAATGTTCCCTTGCTACTTTGCTCATGTACATATATGCTAAAACTCTGGTAAGCTGTAATTTTTCACCTTTGTATGTTAAATTCCTGACACACTGACAAGGGTAAACGTGTGCTCTGCCACAGACCCTGAATTCACTGCTATCCTTTTGAGATTTAAATATCAAAGATAACCGTGCTGTGCTGAGAGTTCAATGCTGTTAGCTTATTGAAGCAAATGATACCTTTGTAGTGCACCAGGATTTCTTTCAGGCACTGATGCTTTCAAGTCAAATGGGCTTAGTGCAGCAGAAACCTCCCAGCTATATCCAAATTGTGTTTTTTCAGCCCTTTATTTAGACTACAATCCAGTGATGGTTTGTGATGTTGTGGTGTGTGTATGTGGTCAGTGTTCAAATTCACACATTAGGCTTGGTTTGAGAGCAATGTGCATGGAAACAAAGAGAAATAGATTCATCACTTCCATTTTCCCATCCAAAACCAGAGCTGCAGCTGTGTGACTTATGTTGCCCTGGGAGGGATTAGTTTTGACAAATGGGCAGAAGGTGCTGGGTAAGCAAACACAGTCTTCATCAATATCCAGCACAGTGGCAGATGGAGACTGGAGCGTCATATCTGTGACCCCTGGTGGAGCTGATGGGAAATGGTTACTGTACAGACCATTCATGCATGTAACAACCAATACCTGGTGTGTCCTATTTTTTTTTCTTTCTTGTTTTTTTTTTTATTATTTTTTTTAACTAAGCTGAAGACACACTCAAAAAGGGGAATTGCTTTCTTTGTGAATTGTCAATGCTGAGGTATAAAGAGAACAAGAAAGTGGGCCTTAGGGTATTTAAAGTTTTAAGGCTTTCCTTATGGTTTATTTTGGCTCATTCTTCATCGTGCTGCAGGCCTTCTTCATACTGAAACACTGATAAAGGACAGCACTGAGACTGCAAAGTCAAACAAAACTGATTTTACCATCTTTTTCATAACAAACCAAAATTTGATTTGCACTGTGTCTCTGTGTATGTTTTCCAGCAGTCGTGTTAGAAAATGAGTGTTGTCTAGCCCACCAGAGGGCATTCACAGTCTGATTTTGTCTGTCTGCTTAGTATTCTTTCCACATCGGAGCAGCTGCTACTCAAGGAGCCATTAGATAATGATGTGGTTATAACACTGTCATGGAGGGAAGAATAAAAAAAGAGAAAAATCAAGTCCACCTAATCAGCAGTTGCTGGAATATTCCCTGTAAAGTCATGCATGCAAACAGCTTGTTTCCAGTTGGAGTCTGAGTCTGAACAGTGATCCAAGCCCCTCATTCAGGATATAAGAAGCTTTGTTACTCCAAAACACTGGACATGTAGGGGAATAGAAGTGACATGTCTTGGATCACAATACATACTCATAAACACACCCTAACCATAAATACAAAAGAAACAATGAGTTAGGCCGGTGACAGATAAAAAATATTCAGATTAAAAATGGTCTGTCTCTGACATTGTGGAGTTGTGAGGTTTCGAATCAGAGTAGGGTGTCGACCAGCGGCCCAGCTTCTGGTGTCCATATGCCAGATGGACGAGGTCCTTCGTGAGGCCTTTTTCCTGTACACTGTAAAAATCAAAACATTCACTCCCCTACTAATAATTCCACTATGTTGTTACTTGTATTAATGTTTGCGTCATCAGTTGTTTAGAAGATCCTGACGTTTATTGGATGCTGGTTGTTCTAATATCTGGTTTCATGTGAAAATGGAATGAATGAAAACTGACTAAAGTTACAGTGTTCAAAACTGAGATCAGGAACACCCATCAAATATGGCAGATTTAGAAACAAGCAAAGAGATGCTCTCAAGGCTGGAACTGTATCTGGATCTGCAAGACAGTAATTGTATTGACTGATCCTGTTATTGTTATTGACAAAACTGTGGTACAATTCAAATGCATCCATTCAGACCTTTCAGACTTGTTAAAAATGCACAAAAAAATCTGTAGCTAGAATATAAGAATGGTGACACAATCATGAAATAATGTTTGATTTTTCTATTTCAGAACTTTTTTTCTTGCTATGCCACTTGCTTTCGCCATCCAGTCCATCACTTACTATACCATAGCTCTGTCGAAGGCATACTGTACCTTTAACAATGTTCACATAAATTAATCTCAATTTTAGATTTGTTAAAGGTCTAGGTAAAATCTATTTAGATTTACTAAAATGATTTTAATACATTTTAGTTATTTTAGGAAGAAATTATGCAAGAAAGTTAAATCTGTTCACGAATATTCGTCATTTTGTCACTGCACTTTATTTACACTCACACTGTTAGAATTTTCGCTGTAAAAAAACACTGTAATCAACTGGCAGCAGGGTTGCCATTATGACACTGTAAAATTAACAGGTTTTTACTCTCACAAAAATGTACAGTATTGTACTGTTGATGAAAAAACAGTAAGAACTTAAAAAAAAAACCAAAAACAAAACACTTTTACACTATTTTACAGTTAACTGCCTTGCTTAAAAGAACAGTACATAGCTGTTTTTCCTTTACAGTATCTTACAGTTAAGTGACTTTTCCTAAATGCTTTTAACATTAACCTTAATACAGATTACACACATATGCACACTGAATGCAATTGCACTTTTGTTATTTAAAAGCTACAGTAGACCTTATTGGATGTTGGTCTTCGTGAGTGAAAAACAGACCTAAATCCAAAATGTTTCAGTCATTTACAATTTACAAAACAACAATCCACGGCTTCAAATTGCACTTTTACATTTTTAATCTTGCTTTTCAAAATGCCTTTGACTTAAACAAATAAACAATACCCTCACAATGTAAATATGTAAATATACAAAACAGTGTTTACAAACTTTCAAATCTTAACCTGTGAGATTTAAGTGCATTAAACATGTTGTTAGTTTTAAGGCATCTTAATGGCACAAATAAAAAAAGAACTTAAACATCGTATTCAATATAATGAAAATGCGATGAACATCACCAGATGAGTTTGAACATGAATTCTTAAGTCAGGCTCTCCAAAGGAACATACAGTAGCCTTCTGTAAATGCTGAGGTTCAAAAAGTGGCAAATGGCAGGGAGATGGTGAGAGGAGTGAGTTCTCAACATCTAGTCATGGTGGCCCACGGTTGGCCTTGCTGCCTCTTTCAGGATTGATCCCAATGAAGCACCTGAAAAATTGTATAGTTTCATCAGACACTGTAAAAGTGAATTTGTGATGCTCACTCAGATTAACACAATAACAGGCAGCATGTATAGCTGTGCAACAGTCGACTAAAAGGCATGCAAAATGTTTAACTTTAAGTATCTGACCTTTGTATGAATTTGAGTGTGTATGTTGCCTCCTCTTGGTACTGGAGAGTAAAGGTGATAAAGGTGGAAAATAAAGCAGCAAGCCCTGTCAATAAAGCGGGCTGGATCTCTTCACATATGATCTTGGAGTTTTTAGTCCACGCTTGAGATTGTGTTGAGTAATGATGTAATAGACATATGATTTCTATCATTTTCACTATTAGCCTAGCCTATCCTCGCGTAGCCTAGACTAGAACAGTTGCGGTAACCAAGATGTTAAGCAATAAACAAATCAATCACTACTTTAGATGGTTCAGCTTGTTTCCAATTTCAATGTTTTAGGGTTTTAAAAACTGAACTAATAAAGTAAGGTAGCCTATGTAGGTATGAGCAGGTAAATACTTGCTAAGATCAGGAGGGCAGCAGTAAATAGTGTGACAGTAAAACAGCACTTATAATGTCAGAGAAGCATAGTAAGTTACAGCAAAGACTATCTTCAGGACATCATTTCTGATCCAACAGTTATCTTGAAAACACAGCTAATTACCCCAGTTATAAATGTTAGCCTGTTTCTACTGATAAAGTTACTTTCATAAATTGTAAAATGAAAAACAATCACACAGATATTTGAAGACTGAATTGAATTAAACTTAATTTTTGATCCAATTATTACCCTGAAACCATCTTTGCTGGAATTTGGATTGCTAATTACAACATAAAAAACATGCAAGTTAGCCTTCATAGTTTATACTTTAAATCAGTGTAGTTATACCTACTGATTTTTGGGAGGCGCCCTATTGTCAGAAGGCCCATTAGTCAGAAAAGGGTTAAGGTTAAGGTTAGATTTATCATCTAAATCCAAACTAATTTTCTGACTAAAGGGCCTTCTGACAATAAGGTGGGCACCCTAATTTTCACAAAACAGCTGAACAAACAGATTAAAATTATGCATGACACACTCAGTAGTTCAGCTAATTGACCCACATGCTCTTCTCTGTGGCCTTGTGTTAGCAACGTGCTATCATACATAGTACACTACATCACAAAAGAAAGTCAAAGGTTTTAGACAGTTTGACCACATCGCACCCTGATTGCACTGAGGTTTTTTTCATCAATGAGATATTTAAGAAGAACTCATTGGTCAGTCAAGGGTACTTTTAGATGGTTTGATCCCAGATTTATCCTGTTAAGAAGTAAATCACCTTTGTGATACCAGGAATCCTGAGCTTATGGGGTTTTCTTTCTAACCCCTTAATCCTGCTTCATAATACAAGCCCCTGAAGAAAGATTGAAGTGTATCAAGACTGACAAGGGGGACACACATGGATGCAATTGATGCACATCAAACTGAACTAGAAGTATCAAAAAGTAGATCAGCTGGTGTTAGTATAATTACCAATAACCAGAGTAAATGTCCATGACTGGTAATACTACTACTACAAATACAAGTACACTATATTGCCAAAAGTATTGGCTCACCCATCCATAGTGCGAAGAGGTCACCAACTTTCCGCAGAGTCAATGGCTACAGACCTCCAAACTTCATGTGGCCTTCAGTTAGCTCTACAACAGTGTGGAGAGAGCTTCATGGAATGGGTTTCCATGGCCGAGCAGCTGCATCCAAGCCATACATCACCAAGTGTACTGCAAAGCGTTGGATGCAGTGGTGTAAAGCACGCTGCCACTGGACTCTAGAGCAGTGGAGGCGCGTTCTCTGGAGTGACGGGACGCGCTCCTCCATCTGGCAATCTGATGGATGGGTCTGGGTTTGGCGGTTGCCAGGAGAACGATACTTGTGGGACTGCATTGTGCCAAGTGTAAAGTTTGGTGGAGGGGGGATTATGGTGTGGG
>JAPTMW010000019.1:33908072-33921279 GCA_029822955.1 Ostorhinchus angustatus | reverse complement strand
AAACCTTGTGGACAGCCTTCCCAGAAGAGTTGAAGCTGTTATAGCTGCAAAGGGTGGACCGACGTCATATTGAACCCATAGACTAGGAATGGGATGGCACTGAAATTCATATGCGAGTCAAGGCAGGTTAGCAAATACTTTTGGCAATATAATGTATTAACAGTGGATGTACTACTACTGTAACTGTTAGTACAAATAATAGAAACCTCTACCATCTTTGTAACTACATAATAAACACTATCGCAACTAGGGCTGCACGATATTGGAAAAAAACTGATATTGTGTTTTTTTTTAACCCTGCGATATATATTACAATATAAAAAGCTACTCAGGAGGATATAATAGCTGTGTGGAACCAACGTAAATGGTCAAACGATTTAGCTGTTTCCTCTCATTGTGGTGACAGGTGGAAGGCACTGTCGACACAGAACGTGTTTCAATATCATCATTCTTGTAGCTGAAATAATTCCAGATAACTGATGTTGCTTTTTTTTGGCACCAAGTCTTCGTTTTTGGTGATTTTCTCTTGTTCGTTGCTCATTTTTCAGTGTTACCAGCAACTCAGTCCATGTGCAGTGGCGTGGTCTGCTTGGGTAAACTGATTAAGAAGGATTGTGATTGGTGGATGGCTGCTCCCAGTGTGTGTCAGGTACCCAGGTTGAAATTAGATGAGAATATGTTGAGTTCATTTGCCTCCTACATTGCAGGACCTGCGATGGGACTACTGAGCACATATATATTGTGATGCCAGCTGCTCAAACAATATATTGTGCAGCTCTAATCACAACTATATGGATAAGTGAGTGATGACGATGAAGGCAGGAGAGAGGCAGGACCACAGCAGCAGGTCCAGAGTCGGTCCATGGAAAACCTGTGATGATCCTGGGAAAAGCTGTGAGGCGATAAAGCACAGAGACTCCAGGGAAGAAGTCAAGTCAGTAACATGTATTCGCTGAGGCGTAAATAGAGAAGAAAATAAGGAGAGAAAAGGTCAGAGAGGAGGAGAAGCAGAGAGAAGGTGTGACTAGACCAGTTAAATCTGTCACTGATATTGACATTCTTCTGTGTGTTTACTTTTAGTCCTGTTGATGAACTCTTACAGATGATACTGGTTGCATTTGAAGACATCACAGTAATGTGAACAAATCAGACAATGCTCAGATAGTATAATGACATCCCCATGTTGTGTTTTTAAGTAATCTTGAAATAAAATCTTCAGCCTTTGTCCAATAAAAATATAACGGAGGCCAAGACCAGACTGAGACAAGACCTGCAAAAGTAGTCTACAGACAAAGGTTGATTTTACATGCTACAACACCAACATAAAATAATACATTTAATAGGAATAATGAATATTTCTATTGACTCAGTGCCAAATTAATTAGTCAGATGTATATTTCAGTACTTGTAGCATATCTTTACCCTCATAGCATAATTGCCTAAGTCATATTTTTAGCCAAATTGTGATATCTGTGTGGCTAACGATATGTTAAATGTAGACATCCCAGTCTTCCTCCTCATTGTGTTTTGGTTTTTGCATGCTTCACTGCATTCACAGCGACTTTTCCTCCATCCTCTGGCCACTGCACCATCCACTTATGACTAGCCAGTCCTTGCACAGACATCAGTGGTAAATTTACAGCCTCCTGTTGACAACATTGATTTGTCCAGCCACCAGTGTGATTATTAGCCCTCTTTTCATTCAGTCTAATTTTCCAGACTGATAGATATATGGACTAATGGATGATTTAATTTAAAAGGTAAATGACAGCAGCATCGAGCACACACAGACAGTTCTTAATTCATGGCTGGCATTTATATAATCACGGACGTCGATCATCAGCTTATAGTGCTTTCATTTCTTGTGCTTTTCTACTATGTTTTAGTATGTTTGAGAAAAGGGGAGCAGAAAAAGTCTCCAAGTCCCTGAACATATATGCTGTGTGATATATCACCAGTTGTCCAAACCTTGTAAATGTACTGGTTTTAGTGCAGTTTTGTTCCATAAAGCAACAGTGTTGATGTGATGGCTCTGAAGATTCTTCTGTTACATGAACAATTCTGTTCTAGGAGCAAACAGTTGTAAGCCTGCATTATTACAATGATGATGAATTGCACTTTCTCATATGTTAATGGAATCTTTAGGAAGATTGTGCAGCAGCTAAGAGATTTCTTTTTTTTACTTCTTGAGTGTTGTATGTAAATTCCAGTCTATATCTTTAGCTTGTTAACTATAGTTCAACAAAATGAACACATTTTAGAGTAATTTAATGATTTAAACAGCTATCTAGTAAAGAACACGATGTCACAGAAGGGACACAATGAATCAAGACGCCAAACACCATGTAACTCTGTGAGCAGGTTTTGCTTCACTAAATTAAGATGATGCCTGGGTGAGTCATTATTTAATGCAATGCCTTGATTTGTCACCAGGTGGCAATCACACAGCACTCTTATTTCCCGTGATTCTAGGGTGTTATTTACTTTATTCATGTGCTGTTTTCTTATAGCTTTTATCATCATATTAACACAGACACAAATTGACACAGACTGTCACTTTGTTACTTCAATGAAAGACATTTTTTCTGGCTTAAGCTGCTGAAAATTTTTTTTTTCTTTTAACCCTGAAAGTCTTATTTTATGTAATATGCCATGGACAGCACACTGCCAAACACTGGATTGTCGTGTTGTCCTCTGCTGCTCTACTTTCATCTCTAAAATCTGAGTCCAGGGTTTCTGTGGGGGGCTTAGCTGTGGTGGTCTTGGGATTTGTCCAATTAATAAGTGTGAATTCATGTTCACATAAGCACAGACTATCCCAACACACACCATTTTGTAAGAATTTATCACACATTTAATTTAAAGAATCACATCATTTTTGACCATTAACATTGTCTGTGTTAAAAAAATCTTCCAATTATAAACACAAATACATTTCCTGGCTCAGTGATTAAATGTGCTAAATCTTACATACTTTAATAAGATAGATTGAAAAAAAATGACCAAAATGCTGGTTATCTGATGTTTTTGTACTTATGATAAAGTGTTTTTTCATATTCAGTACATATTGGATTTTGTCCATTTATCCAATAGTTCTAAATGTTCCAGTATAAATAACCTGTGAAGTGAATGTATTGTAATGTACAGATAGTGTTTTGAAGTAGATCTGGTAGCTCTTAGACAAACATTCCTTTGGAGTAAAACACATTCTATAATTATTTCACAGCATTTCACATCTACAGCCAACTAGCATTTTTGACTTAACTTTTCTTTATTAGTGACTCAAACTTGGTAAACATTCACTATTTTATTCCGGAGGCATTTTTCTTAATGTAATCATTAAATCTGAGAAATATTATATAGTTATTTTGGATACTCTCAATGTTGATTTGACTTTAATTTAGCAGAATGGTTTAGAAGCTACATCTTAGAATTATAATGGGAAGGGAAAACTGTAATCCCAGTCAACAAATCACTACAGCGGTTTTAGCACAGCACTGTCTTGTAGTAATTTGTCAAATCTCTCTTCATTTATCTGATCCAAGCTGTTTAAATAAACTCAATAATTCAGTTGTATTTATTTGTTGTATCAACTACTTGCATCCGATTCACAGCCCAACTTGTTGCTGTCTCTGCCACTGTATAACCTTAAGCCACTAGTATGGATGAAACCAGGTTAACAACATGCTTTTGGACAGGATTGTTCAGCTGGAGACAATGACCATAACTCAGCTGCCCTGCGGGGAGCTGTGATTTATACAAATTATTCCATAAAATCCAGGGTTACGGCAACAGATTCATGGGGCTGAGAATAGGGGGCATGTCAGTTCAGTTGCTAGGAAACAAGTAGGCGGAAGACAATGGTGTGAGGCAGGAATCTGGGTTGGGTAGGGTAAGACAGCAAGAAAGACAGCAGAGGGGGATGGAGAGAGAGCAAGACGGAGGCAGGCAGAGAAATCGTGCCGCTGGGTAAATGGGTTTCATCATATTTCCTTGAGGCGCTGATCAAGGCTGGGGAGAGAAATGAAGAGTGCTGCTATTTCCACACTGTGTTATTACAGACATGACTACTGATTCTACCAAACTCACTTGTAATTATTCTGGTTTATAATGATCAAAAACACGCCCAATGGAAAGGCCACATATTCAAATTATGCTCCTTGTACTTGCTCATTATTTACACTCACACAGACACATGCAACGTCAACACAAACACACACATGCACAAAAGTCCTCTCATGTTCAAGCCATTACCATCTCAATGAAGCTAAATATAGTCCAATCCCCTTTCCCTTCATCTCCACATATCAATAGGTCTGGCTTTGTTGTCTGTCTGTCCTCAGCTTTTCTGTGTCATGCTGAAATCTGTACACTGGCTCACAGCACACTGACCCAACATTTATTTTTGGATGATGTAAAAAGCGTAATGTAATTTTGGGAGATTTTTCCATTACCTGATAGGAAGCTTAATCCAATTAATGAAAAGGTCAACATATAAATGCCCCTTGTGTCCCTAAATCATTAACCCAAGTTCTAAATATGATAGAAGAGGGTTAACACAGTTACAACGCTGGCTCTATAGACACAGAACGTTTTTCTGCATAAATTCTTTAGTTGACTATTATGCTCATTTTTATTGGAAACTGTGTATTTAATGTCTGGATTTTAACCCTGATCATAAATAATTAGTATCAGATTGTTTTTACACTGATGCTGTTCTTACTCATATTTTCACCAGTACATGGTTATTGAGCTTTTATCCACCTCCCTGAAACAGCTACAAAAGTTGATAAGTCAAATTGTGGTTATTATCGGCAGCATTGTTTTAGAATATGCAATTAATTGTCTGTTTGCGTGGGTATTGAGGAACATACACAAATAACTGATCATTTTGCATTTTTTCAGACTTAAACATGCAAACTTCAATTTTTTTTTTCTTAATATATAAATAAGTGTATTAATTAGTTTACAAGTAACAGATGAGCTGATTAGTCAAAAGAGTTAGCTGAGATTTGTGTTTTACTTCATAAAGGCAGAGCTAATATTTTTGGGCTGAGTGCTGCATGTCAGCATTAATTTCTGTCCAGAGTATGGGATTATTATACTCACATGAACCACAGCATTTTAAAGCAAAGTCTACAGAAAGTTTTTGATGTGTTTTAATAAATTGTAGGTTATATTAGTGGTTCTTATTACAGATTCAGATACAGATAAACTTTATTCATTCCTAAGGAGTAATTCATTTTTTTCACCAGCTCAATACAAAGAAAGAAACAAAGACAAACAAAAATGAGCAATCATCATTCCATGAATCATCAGACTGAGGTGTTGTAGATTCTGATCCATTATTTTGACACACTTTGACCCATAAAGTTGGAATAATGTTTTCTGATACTTTTTTTTTTTTTTATTATTATTATTCCTGATTCAATTGTACACATCCGTAATCAGCTTGACCAGGTGTAATGATTACACACTGAGTTGTTCTTACACTTCTTATCATGAAATTATTGTGACAATATTTTATTCCAACTCCATGGGCCACACTGTATTTTACTATAATTTTGGATGGGGGGCACGTGTCAATGATCATGCCACAGTTAACTGGCTTAAACTGTTTGATTATTCAATTTAAAAAAAGGAACTGAAATTCCCATTTCAAATTTCTTTTTTTTTTTTTTACATTTGTAAACAGCTCAGTATCAAAGAGAAACTAGAATATCACTGGTCTGGACCTTTAACTTACACCTTTCTGCGATTATAGAATTGTACAAGCTGACATTGCATTTTAATTAATCATATAGCTCTAATATGCAGTTAAAGACTGAGCCTCCATCTAGACCAGATTGTACAGTTTTCATGTTGATTACAGATTTGGGACAGTTAAGGTTGACAACGGCTGGACCAATTTTAATTTATCTTTCTAACCAGCAGATTGAACGTATGAAGTTCAACTAGACTGTACAAAAATAAAAATTAAAAGTTTCCAAAGGTGTGGCTACTTTCATGTTGAATGTTTTACACAGTACATTTCTGCTCTGTGTCACTGAATCCAAACTATCACCACACACGTACTAGACATTTAAAGCTTTTTGTAATTCTATAACTGCACAGCCTGATGTTGCCAAATATACTAGTTTAGCTTAAAGATTTAATTTGGTTTTGCACTGGTGATGGTAATGGTTCAGGTGGACAACAAATCCCCAAACTTCACCACCTTCATTTTGTTCTGAGCTTGTTGTTCCATAGCAGCTCATTTTGTTGGCCTTTTTCTGGCCTCCAGAGCAGGAGCACATTCACAAGGATGTGGAGGAAGACTGTTGTGGAGAAAAATACAAATTAGTCCAGTGAACAGCATTGTCATTCTTTTGAGGATTACTTCTAAATGAGTCTAAATGTCTTGGTAGAATCTGAAATGACACAAAACCTCTGTCAATTCTCACCTAAATTGTTGGAGATACATGAAGGAGAAAGAAGAAGCTCATGAACCTGAGCGCAGGTGATGGCCTACAGGTGTCCAATTCATCTGAAATGAGGCATGACGGACGTCAACCATCAAGGTGTTTTACTTTGACCTAGATCCTGAGATGGACTTTCATTTATGGTCCCTTTCAATGCATTGATGGTTATTGCTGAATAACCAAACTCATTTTTTTATTTTTATATTTCCTTCATCTATACCAATTTGACTGTACATCAATTTTTAGGGCTTTCGGTGCAGTGCATGGTACACAATGTAGCCAAAACATCACATGATAATGTTTTGCAGTATAATCATAATTGATGATCTGAATAACAGTATTAATATAGGCCAGTTACAGCCAAACCAAGGTTTCCTCTAGTTTCCTCCAGTTTCTGGGGGCTGAGGCTGTGTATGGGGCCTTTTTTGTTGTTGTCATATCACTAGAAACTGCATTTTTGCATTATTTTGGACTGATATTATTACAATATTGACAACATTTGGATGGAGAAGACACTACATTTTGCTGTACACACAACTGCATGTTTTCATTAATTAGACTGATGGGGATAATTTGACCAGCCAGAGTTTTAAAAGGAATCAAAAATATGTTATACTCTAATATAACTATTAAACCTTAAATACCCAAATATCCACGACTGACCAAAACCATCTACTGATCTAAAATGTTTAATACCTATTGATCCACTAATCTTATCAATACATGTAAATAATTGGTGTAAAATGCAGTTTGTCATTTTTTTCATGGTCATCAGATATGACCCATTTGGATATTCAGAGGCTTCGTAGTGAATGTGGAAACACCATCATCTTCTATAACATTGATTCACCAGTAAAACCCATAGTTTGGCAAATGACAGTGATTGTAGATCCTTCTTTTGTGTTCAGTTAATTATATATTTTGCTGAAAACTTCACTTTTTCTTCAGTTTCCTCTGTTTTTATGTGACCTGTAAATTTACTCTGAGCTTTTGTAGACATCTACATGATCACTGAATTAAATATAGAAAAATACCTGATTTACCCTGGAAAATGCAAAATGCAGAGGATGATATTATAATAATGGGTGATAAATTACTTGGGAAAGACCAAGAAAATTATTTGGAAGTTGCGACAAAAATAGTTGCGGGTCTTTAAGGGTTAAGCATATACATAAATTAGACTCATGACAGAGATGAGAAGCTGGATCTGCAGCTCTTGGACTGTTTCTTTAACCATCACCAACAGGGGGCAGTAGTGAACCAGAAAGTCCTCACCACTTCCTCTGAATTAACCCTCAGTCTGTCACTCACTGGAAACAGAGTGCAGTTGTCCTTACTGTTAAGGTTCCTTCCTCAGCCAAAAGCTCAGTCTGTCCAAATATCACTGTGCTCTGTAGTCTTCCTTGACTGTGTCAGCTGATAGTTTACCTTACAGCTCCATTTAGCTTAGCACTGTTTTAAGTAGAAAACAGTGACAGTGAAATCACAAAAAGTTTGGTTGTTGTTGCACCACATCTTGAACTATAGCATATACAGACAACATCATCTCTGTACAATACCTTGTTGCCATAGAGACAATTCTGGCAGTGACTAGTAGGGGGAAAAATGTTAGGATACTCTGGAAAGTGTCACAAACGCTTTAAAGTGCACCTCAGCTCAGCTGAAAGCAATCCAGATAGAATAAGCCTCGAATAGACACTATCCAGCATCAGTCGTTGGTGTAAGTATTGATATTGCACATCAAAGGTGTTGAGACATATCAAAATCTCTCTCTATTTTTCCTTTTTAAACAGATCTACTGTAGTTAGGAGAGAATGAAGGGGACATAACAAAGAGGAATGGCAAAAGAAACACTGTTCAGCTACATTAAACCTCTATAAAGATGTGTTTTGATGTGACTGGTTCCCTGTGTTTTGATTTGCTCTTTTATACTTGGACAATTAAAGCCCCTCCCACTGCTGTCAACAGGCATTTGTTGCACTGATGAAAATGTGTTGACATGTTTTACTCTGCCACACACACAGATTCTTTATTTCATAATGAGTCTTCACGGCTACACAACTTGTCATTTAGCCAGAGATTAACTTTGTCCTTGGTTTTCTCTTCTACCCTTCTACCTACCTGACTTGGTTTTAAAGTGCTCTGCAAAGGAACAGGGATTTAAAAGTGGAAATACTCTGAGTTTTGTGTGTAATGAGTCCATCATTTGGTAGTTGTTGCTTTCTAAAGTAATACAGTATGGGATCCAGACTTGAAAAACTTTTATAATTCTGTCACCATTTATTTATTAAGATGCTTAACCTTTTACTTGAGCAAATATATGAGTAGCCCAAGTTTTCCATTTTTCTCCCCTGAAGTTATTTTATTTCTGTTTTTTTAGAGAGTGTTATTAATATTGTGCTGTCATCTTCTGTGCAGTACATGTGGTCCTGTTGTTCTTGCTGAGTTTGCACACATCTTGACACTGAAGTTGTCAAAGTGTCTGAATCTGTTATTTTTAGCGCTGCACATAGATTTTACCTTCACACCAGTACTGACTTATGAAATATATCAGCTCCTTCTCATTTTCTGTAGAAATCGATGTTGGGCTGAGCTGCAAAAGCATGAAGTCAGTTTCAGCTGTAGGTTCCATTTTCGCCTAAGTTATCAATGCCAGAAACCTGTAGCATGTAAGGTGTTCAGATGGGAGTGACCATGTAGAAAAGCACAGGCACATTTCTTATTAACACATGATAAACCAACACAGTCAACAGTTCTGATACTAATACACTATATTTAATTCACTTTTACATAACAGATCTTTTTTCCAGTGAAGGGGATGATAATAACCAGGTTTCAGGTTTTACAAACCTGCCAACTACCTGTGTTCACATGTGCTATTTTTGAATAGAGATCGCTGTTCACACCTCAGTCCTGTGGCACCGAGTCTTATTATCGGTGAACGGACTGTCAAGTTGCTGTCATGACAGCAGGTAACCTTGGTAACCCTGTGTTCCCAGGCTGGAGTTTTGTAAACTAAAACTCACCTGGAGCTCTTGCAGCTGGTAGAACATTGTACAAAAGATAAGGAAATAAGGTCCCAATAATTCTCTAATATTTACCCTCAGTCATTTTTCTGATGTTATTTATAGACACTTTCTGTAGTTAAAGAGCTTTACGGATGTTTAGGAAATTTAAATTAAAGATGGACCATTGTCATTGTTGTAGCTTCTATGTAAAGTTTACTTATCATTTAGATCAGAGATACTTTGAGGTTCAATGTGTGAGATCATGTGTTCAGTAGGTTGTAATCAGACTCTTAAAGTAAAATAACAGTAACTAACTTTGAAAGCAATCCAATTACAGTTTCTTACAATTAATATAAATTCAGCAAAAAGCTGACATTGAAGCTGTCGGTTTGTAATTTTGCAGTAAACAAGTTGGCGTTAAGTATTTAAGAATATTTATATATCATTATTGTAAACTGTCTATATTAAGTCTTGCTATAAAACCCAATGTCTTAAGAATAAAAGTAAGAATACAAATAGGTCTTTTCTTAACAGTCGCATGGTGCTTCAAGTTAAGTAATACAACAATACACTGCCAATAACAAAAGGGAAAACTATAAGCTAAAAGCCATTCTAAAAACCACATTTTAAGAAGCTACTTAAAAATAGGAACAGGCTTAGAAAACCTATAATATTATATATTATACATTTGTGACAAAAATAAATAAATACAGCTTCACATTGGGAACCAAATAAAAATAAAAAAAGTTATTTAAAAACAATATATACATTTATGCCATTCTGTAGATTTTTTTTTTTTTTTTTTTACTTAATCTATCATACAAATCCTGGGTTGTTAGTGTCTGCACAATTCTTTTTACTAGTTTGGCATCTACTAAATTTAAACTAAAATGTGAGAAAAAACACTATTGACTCAAAGTATTTTATACCACATAGAGGCTCAAGCTGCTGGCTCTTTGCCTTCTTCTGGGAAACAACTATTATCCTTCCACCCTAATCATCCCTGTCGTTAACCACTAATTCCCATAATTCACCCCTCACCTCTCAGCTGAGAAAACTGCCTGCACTTTCATCCTACTGAAACGTAAAACAATGTACTGATATTTCACTCTTACTGCTGCACAGAGGAAGGAGCAAAAAGTAATATTTGTATTATTAAAAACAACCAAGTGAGTTCGACTTTGGCTTATAATACAAAGAGCCCTCTGGGGAAGAACCAGCGCTGTCTTTTTCACCATTTATAATGAGAGCACGTCATTTTTCTGACTGTTATGTGTTCTATTTTTAATGCCTGTAATGTGTTGGAGCTCTAATGAGTCGGAGGACACACGCCATTGATCACTGCCTTCGTCACACCACCTTCACTAAATACCCATCAGTGTCAGTGTCATGGTTAACTCTCTCCTGTGGTCTGTCTTTTCTCTCTTTCGCCTTTCTGTTGGTATGAGTGTACTCTCTCCTGACATGACAGTATCTGCACTGACTCTTCTGTATGTCTCACAGCGCTTTCCAACTTGTCTAACTTGCCTGTGACTTACGGCGTCAAAGTGTTAGACTTAATTTGCAGAGAAGATCCATAACATTTTGAAACAACTGTAATTTTGAGTAAAGGCTACACTGTGATGTAAGTTTACTGTCACATCTCTACTCTGCTGTAGTAATGTCATACAGCAGTATCGTGCTGTAGATTGCAATGTGAACTAGAAAAATACTTAATTGGAGCATTTAAAGAGTTTTTTTTTTTTTTTTACAGAAATTTACTGAAAACATTATAGTAAACATTTTCTAATTACAGCTCTGTCCCATAATTGACCGTCATTTTAGATTAGTGAACTCCAACACCATGAGTGCAGTTTGTTGCTGGATTGATGATGAGCTGTGTCAAATGAGATGAGAGAGAGAGATGGACTATTATAATCTGGGGACCTGTGGTGATTTGTAAATTTTACAATAATACATGTGGGAGCTTTTTAATTCAATATGTAACAGTCTCTCTCTATATATATATATAATGTAGTTTTTAAACCAACTATAGCTACAAAGTATCCATTCAACAATTAACAAAGGGTCACTAAAACAGAATCTGTGGATCACTTTCATTGGATAAATTCATTCATCATGGGTGGTGTGGTCATTAGGACAGCTAGATGGTCCCATGTTATATCCCCACTCAGACTCATGCCTTCCTGTGTTCAGTTTGCTTGTGAAGTGAATATTCTTGGTTTCCCCCTGTATATGTAAGTTAATTCTCCTATCGGTGTCCTTGGTCCCCATACACCTTTAATGCTAGCTCACTGCTCCTAATGTGCTAATGCTAATGCTGTGTGGAGGGTAAAATGCAAAGACCGAATATCACCACAGGAATGATAAAGTCAGTTAAATTTTGAAAAAGAAAAGGGAAAAATATGTATTGCGTTAATGACTCCACATCACAGGGATGTTGATTTTTCTCAGGACTAATAGGTTCACAGGGAATAGATTTATAATATAAAAGTGTTGTTGGTAAAACATAAGACACAGTAATAAGTTTTGGTTTGTAATGCAAAGTTATGCATTTCCAACCAGCATCCCCAATGCATTTTAACCTCCTGAAAACAAGACGTCAGGAAACACCAGATACTGTCCCTCTGCTTTGACCTGACTTATTCTGGACTTTAGGACTCAATCATATTTGTTGGTGTGAAACACTTCACACTACAGTGTTGACCAAAAAGCCAGCTGGTGTTTGGATCTATCAAGTAGGTCGTCTTGGTCCAGATCAAGGTTTCGAAGTTATGCAAGGCTATCATGATAAAAACAAAAAAAGGAAGAAAACTAATGGAAAAAGTACAAAATTTGGTAAATAATAAAAGAAAACAAGACATCGGCATCGACAACTAGCTGTTGGTTCAAAATCAATCAATCAAATTTCACTATAGCGTCAGATCATATCAAAAGACATAAAGCTGGTCTAGACCAGACTTTTAATAAGACAATTCTCAGACACCCAACAGAATCCTCCAGGAATAAGCATACTGAATCCCAGCCACTTCTGTTCTTGTTACCTCTGTTAGCAGCAGCTGTGCAGTAAAATGCTGAATTTTATCATGATACTGACTCATTCACAGCAGGAAAGCTCTAATTCAGGCAGTTTGTGTAAGTGTCTTATCGGCCCCCTGATCATGTGATTTACCTTTCAGTGATGTTGGAATTTCAGAAATTAAGTTTAAGGTGAAACACTAATGTGGATGGAGATTGTCAGCATTTTAAAACGAAACAGCATCCGTGTGAAGATTGTAAGGTTCTGAGCAGAAGCTCGGAGACAGTTCTGTTGTACAGTTATACATACAGTATGTAGAACCCTGTGTTCAGGATCAGGATGAGCTTTATAGTCCCATACAGGAAATTAGTTTTGGACAACAGTGCTGCATATTGCTGCATTCACATTCAGACACATACGATAACAAAACACAGTCACAAAGTATTGGAGTCAGCATAATCACAATTATATATTACACTTAGTCTATTTGTTGCACCTTCCCCTCCAAGGTAAAGATGAGTAGAATAAATATAATTAATTGATACAACAAATGTATTTAAAAAGATAGGAGTCATTCCAGTGGGTAAAAAGTAAAGAGAGTACACAGTAAATTTACGAGTGTTAATTATGCAGTGTAAAAATATGTTAACTCTATTGGAGTAATTATAACAACAGACTGAGTAAGATGCTTCCCAGTGTCAGTGACAAATCGTGTTGTT
>JAPTMW010000019.1:33760847-33777199 GCA_029822955.1 Ostorhinchus angustatus | reverse complement strand
TGTTTGTAGTGAGATCATTATGTTGGTCTGTTCATATTTGCTATTTATACAGCTATGTGTTTTGATGAGGAAAAGAAAGAAAAAAAGCCGACAGTCTGTTCCTCAAACAACTGCAGGTCTATTTTTATTTAATACAGGCTATTCCATTTATGAACTTGGTCATTTGCATAATTTGCAGCATATTTGTATATTTTCATATTTGGAAGGAAACCTCTATTTTTCATTTTATTTAAATTACAGTGTATAATCCTATATAGTCCATCCGTTTTTGGTCCATATTGCTCAGACATAGTGATATTTAATTATCATTTGTAGCAGCATTTTCATTATGCAATGTCCATTTTGTCTGTTTTTCATAAAACATGTAGTTCATATTCTCAGGTAATCTTTTATATAGTGAAATGTTTTTTATACATATAATTTACAAATTAGGTGTTTGGGAACATAAAGCTGAATGAAGAGACTCACATCAACCAGCACAATAATTTCAAGACTTTCTCCAGTGCTCTGATGCTGCTCTTCAGGTAAGAGATACACTCCTG
Organism: Ostorhinchus angustatus; assembly: GCA_029822955.1. Taxonomy (NCBI): domain Eukaryota; kingdom Metazoa; phylum Chordata; class Actinopteri; order Kurtiformes; family Apogonidae; genus Ostorhinchus; species Ostorhinchus angustatus. The sequence goes on along the minus strand of JAPTMW010000019.1, from coordinate 33,776,657 downwards.
TTCTCTGTTTATAAAGGAACCTTTATAGAGAATGGACAAGTAAAGTATTTGCTTATAAACACGTTATAAGTCATTAAAAAAAATCCTTCCTGTTCTTCTCAACATACACCCCAATAAAAACTCTTAAATAGGAAACAAAATAGTAGAAACCTCAGGAGGAGCTACAGCAGTAAGAAAGGATGTATTAAATACAGCTGGAGTGATGATGTTGATGATGAGCAACGGCACTAGGACAAAGATCTGGACTTTACCTCTTCAGCCATGAAAACCTAGACAAAGGAGAGGATAGACACACTCAAACAGATGACAAAACTTGTCAAAGGCACAGAGTTTAATATCTGAGAGCTTGTCAAGTGATGAAATTACAATCTGGGTGATTGTATTAATTTCTGCCAGTTAAAATTTGCCATGAAGTTTTATTATGGCTTCATCTACATTTGGGGGGGCGACGACTGTTTCTCAGCTTGTGAGCTGACACACAACAAGCATCCCTTAAACATATAAGAACTGAAAATAGAAAAAGCCAAACTGAATCATGTGGTGTGAGTTTTGATGCTGTGATTACACCCCCCACACGACAGATGGAACTGTGAATAAACTGTGAAATCAAACCCTCATCAGCTCCTCCTCCTCCCCTTCCTCCTGCTCTTGTATAATGCGTGCGTGTGCGTGCATGTGTGTGTGTGTGTGTGTCCAGGAGTGCCACAGGGGAGTCGTGGCAGGAGATCATGCTGTCATGTCTGGGGGGTCAACAGTGTGAGACAGACCCCTCCCTCCCCCTGACAGTATTGACGTCCGACCAGGAGGGTGGCTGTGGCTCTGACTTTGCCTATTTCTACTTCGTCTCCTTCATCTTCTTCAGTTCCTTCCTGGTACGACAAGAAAAGCTGAAATCTTCTGGATGTTCTGTAAAACCATAGTAACTCTGACTAAGGGATACACTACACTTCACTTAATCTGATTCCATTTGCAATTAATGCATCCAGTGAAATTTATGGAACATTGACATGTGGACAGAAGGTTCTTTATCTTATCTTTTGTGCTTCATGATGATATATAGTCACATGTCATATCTGTGTTATGGTTTGTTCATCTTCTTTTTGTTGTTGGTGCAGATGCTGAACCTGTTTGTGGCTGTCATCATGGATAACTTTGAGTATCTGACCAGAGATTCCTCCATCTTGGGTCCACATCACCTGGATGAGTTTGTCCGAATCTGGGGCGAGTATGATCGTGCAGCCTGGTCAGTATCTCTGCAAATTTTACAATACATTATATTTTGCAGTTTTTGAGACAAAATGTACCTTTTCACTGACATCACATAACAGTCATATGGTACAGAGGCAGTACAAAAATATACACAGATGCCCAAGAGGATTCAGTGACAGTAAATCCAAAGTTACGTTAATAATTGCGGTTCTAGGAATCCCAGATGACCGCCAGAGGGTGGTGCTGAAAGCACTGAAGGATCCCTTCGTGCATACACGGTTTGAGTAGTAGTTCCAAAACAGTCACACCTGTGACTCCGGATGATGCTTCGGAGGTAATATAAACCCATGTCATCCGTGGCTCTGTTCTTACAGAACCTTCTCGTGGAGACAGAGAATATCTGGCAGTCATCCGGGATTCATAGAACCGTAGTTACATACATAACTTTCGTTCTATTTCATCCCTACTGACTACCAGAGGGCGGTGCTGAAAGCACTGAATGACTAATACCAACGATGTCACAAAGAATCCTGAGTACGAATCTTATTGAGAAGATCCAGATGATCCTGGTAGAAGAATTTGGCCAAGAGAATGGAGAGTGGCCATATTGACATTATACAAACTGGCGACATGCTCGCCGAAGCCCATGATCAGCAACACATATGGTTTCTAAAGGAACCCCACTCATAGCTGCCCATGAAGTGAAAATACTCCTGATGGAATGGGCTGCAATATCAGATGATGGAGCTCAACTTCCTGAAGTATAGGCATGGTGAATGATCTCTACAATCCAATGAGCGAGATGCTGTTTGGAAAGAGGACCACCCATCTCAGAACCACCAGAACATAAAAACAGAAATGAGCGTCGCACATCTGTCGTAGTTGCCACATGTGCACGCAACACACATACATGACAACTCTGACCTATCCCCACCACCTCCTGGGGGAAGGGGATGGGACCATGCCAATCACAATGGCTGGTTACAATGAGAATGGGCCAACACTGTAGGCACAAACGCTGTTAGGCCACAAAATGACACCGGAACCATCCAGACTCTACCTGAGACATGAAGGACTGACAGAGAGGGCATGTAACTTACTAACCCTCTTAGCTGAGACAAGAGCCAAAAAAAACATTCTTGTATGAAACCCACTTGAGGTCTGCCTGTGCCAAAAGCTCAAAAGGAGGGTGGCACAGGACTCCAAGCACCAAAGACAACTCCTACAGTGGGGCTCTCAATGCTGGTCATGGGCGCAACCGACGAGCTCCCCATAAAAAAAGGGAAACCAAGTTATGGTTTTCGACCAAACAATATTCAACCATATCATGAAGACATGGACAGAAGGACAGAAGCAACATACACTGTCAGAATGGAAAAAGACCGACCATAATCCAGGAGAGACTGAAGGAACTCCCAAATAATGGGAATTGAACAGGATACGGGATCCTCACTGTGGTCAGAGCACCACTGGGAAAACCACATCCACCTATTCTCACACTGCCGGTGAGTAAAGACTGCACTGGCAGTCAAGGTGGTTTGTCTAACAGGCTCACTCAGCTGCAGCGTGGGCCCTCTCACAGCCAGAGCCACAGCTGGGGTCGTGGGGGTTGGGATGTCATATCTGACCCCTCATTTGAGACAATAGATCTCTCCTGTCCGGAAGCCACCATGACATGCTGCAACAGAGATTGTGCAGCAATGGAAACCACAGTTGTGCTGACCAGTACAGGACCACCAACCGTAACCAGTGATCCTCCTTGAGACCCCCTCAGGAAGTTCCTGGAGGGGGCCTCCAGTGGGAAAAGGAGTCCACAGCTTGATTGGTGTCTCCTGGCAGATACCCAACCTGCATGATAGAGAGACACGGTGCAGCCTACGTCAAAAGATTTCAGGATACCCACAGAAGCTGTGCTGACCCCCTTGATGACTGATGTAGTAAACAGTTGAGGTGTTGTCTGACCCTATGAGAATGTGCTAGCCTCTCAGATTCAAGGTTCAAGGTTCACTTTATTATCATTCAACATGTTAAAAAGAAACATGAAAGAACAAAATTTGTTCCTCAGGCCGGCCATAAAATAAATAATGAATAATAAATAAATAAGCCCAACACCCAAAATCATACTAGACATCTAAAATCATAAGTAAAACACATTGCTAAAAACATTGCTAAACACATTGCTAAAAGTGAGGTAAAGTACAGATAAAAATGCAGATAAAAAATGCAGAGGACAGCTTATGGCACAGAGTTCCTGAGCCTCACAGCCTCAGGGAAAAAGCTCCACCTCAGCCTTGTTGTTCAGGCTTTGAGGCTGCGCAGCCTTCTGCCTGAGGGGAGGAGGGTGAACAGTTCATGGGCTGGGTGGGTGGGGTCCATCATGATGCTTGATGCCCTGCTCTTGCATCTGTTGTTGTAAATGTCCTCTAAAGAAGGGAGGCCGCTATTTATCAATTTTTGAACAGATTTAACCACTCTTTGCAGCACCTTCTTGTCAGCCTGAGAGCAGTTGCCATACCAAACAGTTATAGAGGATGTCAGGACGCTCTCCACCGCACATCGATAAAAGGAAGTCAGCATGAGATGAGGCAGAACGTGCTTGAGAGCCAAATGAACAGTACGCAGCTCCAGTATATTCATATTCTTTGAGTGATCCCTCAGAGACCATCTCCCCTGAACTGCTCTGTGCTGCCACACCATGCCCCATCCCCTGGGGTAGGCATTTGTGGTGACTATCGCCCTGCGACACACCATCAATTCTAAGGGGACCCCTCTGGACAGAGAAGCCCTGTCCCTCCATGGGGCCAGTGCAGAGCGATACTGCCATGTAACCCTCAGCTTCCAATTCCTGTGTTGCTTGGCATCTAGGTGGAAGCTGCACAGCCACCTCTGAAAGGGTGCAGTCAACAGCAAGCCCATTGGCACGCACATGACCGAAGTCAGCTTCCCCATAGTTAAAGGAAGGCGACAAAAGGAAGTTGACCATCTAGCCTGAAGTGAGACACCACACTGAGTATGATGTCCATTCAGCAAACTAATGGACGAGCCTCCAAGCCCACCACATCCAAGGAAAACCCAAGGGATGTTGGCATTTGGGATGGGTTCAGGTTGCTATTCTCCAGTTTGACCCTGAAACCCATTTTGGCCACATAGGCAAGCAAATGGTCCATACTACAGACTGAACATGCTTTGGAATAGCCAGTTGTCCAGATACGGCAAAATCTGTACCCCACTAGCCTGAAAGGGAGCCAGGGCCGTTTTCACACACCAGGTAAACACCCACAAGAGAGGAAGAGCCCAACAGGGAGCACCTCAATTGCCAATGACGGCCTTAATGAGAAAATCTGAGGAAGTGCCGATGTTCTGGGGCAATGGGTACATGAATGTAGCCATCCTTCAAGTCTACTGACGTGAACCATTCGCCATCTGTGAGTGAAGGACCTCCACTGTGGCAGGCATGTGGAATAGCAAAACCTTCATGTAATGATTGAGTCCTTACAGATCTAAAATAGGACAAAACCCTCCAGGTTTTGTAAGGTGCGAGGAATTATGTTGAATAGTTGCCTCCAGGTTGCAGCAGAGGATCTACCACCTTAATTACACCCCTGGGCAGGAGGGCAAAACAACTCCTGGTCTAGTGCTTGTACCTTGTACCCTAATTGCAGCCTGTACCCAAGACTCAGAGTGGCTTCCACCTATGGTCTGCTGCATGAGCAGCCCAGTAACTGAGCTGCTGATGTGAAAAATATCCAACAGCCGGCCTGACTGCCTCACTTCCTGGCCCCACAGCCTTTAGGGGCCCTGGGGGAGCAGTGGCCGGATCCCAAAGCCTGATGCTGCTGCACCAGTTGGCAGGAAACAAAATGAAAATTCCTGCCCTGTCTCTGCCAAGGACAGCACTCACCACCAAACTAATCCTGTGGTGGCAGTGGAACACTTGGACCAGCAATCAGGTGCCTCGACCTCTAAGGAGGCGTAGGGGGCACAGTGCGACTGAGGTCTGAAAACTGCTGCCTGGTTTTTCAGGCTTGGACAGTCCATTCTAGCGCCTCCAGAGCAGCCGAACCACACAACTGCCCTGGCTCTACGGGCACACTGTGGTGGGTCCTTCGGCAAGCCTCAGACAGGGAAGACTGGGTGAGCCAAACCTGCCGGCAAGCTTGAATAAGGCAAAACATCCAAATTCCCTCGTCAGTAAAGCAAAAGCCTGCAGGGCTGCATCACTGACCTCACTAGCAGCGGGTGCACCGTCAACACCTTGAAGGGAGGCAGACCACACAAGCCTAAGGTGTGCCAGGGAATTACCCAGATTACCAGCTCAAGCACCAGAATAATAGGCTCTACTGATAAAATCAACTGTAATGCGACATTGGGGCCCAGGAACCCTAACATCCCGGCGTAGGGCTTCCTCAGGTGACACAATAAGAGGGGAAACAGCAGGTTCCACAGCAGGAATGCGATCCAAACCTTCTGCAGTTGCATTGTGCATAGCTGCCAACACACAACCATCTGCCAAAAGGTGTGGACAGGTGGTTTGGTCTCTCCAACAAGCATTGAACTCTCTCGGGTATTCATCGGAGGGAGGAAGAGCAAAGGGTGTGAGAGCCCGTCCACACCTACAGAAGATCCAAAGCCAGACCCTCAAGTGGTCAGTGCCAAGGCAAGCAGGGCACAGGTCGTGCCCCATCATCTGCTTGAATCATAGCTCCACAATCCACACAACAGTGGGCACCGTCCATATCACTCATGACCAGTGTTGGGCAAATTACTTTTAAAAAGTAATTAATTATAGTTACTAGTTGCTTCCAAAAGAGTAATTGAATTAATAACGGAATTACTCCATCATGAATGTAATTAGTTACCAAGGAAAGTAATTGTTGCATTACTTTTTTGAAAATCCTTCAAATTTGTCCTCGGTTTCTAATTTCATTCTGTCGTGTTCTTAACATGTCTGAATGGCGAATAAAGAACCTTGTACCTTGTACCTTGACTCATGGGCACACAGGTGAAGCATGAAGGTAGTGTGGTCAATTTGAATATAAGAATGGCTCGCAAACAAAATGGTTCTTGTCATTCATTTAAAAGAGCCGCTGAAAAGACTCCACTCGTTCGCGGACGTCACATCTCTCATGCTTGGTGGAGCGAATCAGGACATATAACAGCTGTTAGATATCAGTGATTAGTAATGCACCACATTTCACTGCCTGTAACGGTAACAGCGTTGTAACGTTTCAAATAGTAATTAATTAGATTCCCGGTTACTGAAAACAATAACGGCGTTACTAACACCGTTATTTTGTAATGCCATTATTCCCAACACTGCTCATTACAAACTGGAACCACTGATAATAGCACACACACTGCTAGCTAGAAAGTAGCAATGGTCCAGTGGTAAGTCCAAGACTAAAGCTGGGAGCAGCTGCCTTCACTTACTAGAACCCAAACATATGAAAACTAACAGACACTGTGAGTAGAATATGTTATTTATATGGACTCAATGCCTATAGAATAAAAACCAAATTAGTGAGCAGGTACACAAACGCTGCCTTCACCAAATTGAGCCCAAACGCATGAAAACTAACAGACACTGTCAACAGAATGTTATTTACATGGTCTCAATACCTGCAGGGCAAAAGCGAAAAACTTGGGAGCGGGTGCGCGAACACTGCCATCACCAACTAGTGCCCAAACACATGAAAATACTGACAGTAGAATACTTAATTATTGATATGGAGTAAAGTAAAGCCAAAAATTGGGAGCAGCTGCGTGAACGCTGCCTTCCCCAAATCAAGGCTGCACAAATCAATGTTAACTGTTAGCAACCACAGCATGAAAGTGCAACAGCACAAGAAATAACAAGGAGAGGGGGCACGAATGCAGCCTTCACCAGTCAAGACCAAAAAGGCCCACCAGAGGTCCACAGCTCTATTTCCAGTTGCGTGTTTCACTAAATCAAAAACTGGGAGAGGGCGTAGATGCGCTCTTTTATCAGTTTCTGAAAAACATGCGAACTGAGTAAAGTAAACAGTGTCAGGTAATAAACCAAACTCAAAACCGGAAAAGGGGTGTGACTGCAGCCCCCACCAGAAAAAATACAAAAAGCGAAAAAGGCCAATGAAATTACTTCTTCCGACTATCCGGGAGTAAAAGTGAACAAACTCAAAACCGGAAGAGGGGTACGACTGCATCCCCTATTGGAAAAAAATACAAAAAGCGAAAACTGCAAACACTGTTAGCAGAACACACAGACTATCTCGGTGTAATGGTAACCAAACTCAAAACTGGAAGAAAGGTGCAACTGCAGCTTCCACCGGAGAAAACATGAAAGCAAAAAAAGGTTAAAACTGTTAGCAACAACAGTTGGTATACCTGGCAGGTATACCAGGTTAGGTATACCTGCAGCCAGATTTAAAGGTGGGGTATGAGATGTTTTCCTCGAACATTTTTTACTCTATTGCTTAAAATCCCTTTCACAGCCCGTTACAACCAATTAATTAAATGTTCTAACACAAAACTAAAAAAAATATAGTCACCTGTGGAACAGACAGGACTGAAAAAACACCATCCAATCATTTTGAGCATCCACTCGAAATGATTGAACGGTGATATGTCTATCAAACTCAACTGCCATTTGTCCCTCCCCCCTCTGTGCGTACCCCTCCTGCATGAATCATGTGTCATCAGAGGTTTGGAGCACTGGTACAGGAAACGACGGTAGAACTTGACTACTTATATTAGCAATATTAGGATGTAAAGTTCACTAGAAAACTGTTTTGTCACTAACATAAATCACTAGAAAATGTAATGTTGGTCAGATAGGTATGAACTGGGGCTGTTCTGTAAGAGCGGGGGGGTTGGAGGAGACAGGATGAGGTACGCATGGATTGGAGCCCGAGCAGCCGGCGCAGGTGCCGGAGCCCCAAACCAGAGCCCAGCAAATTGTTGCTGTGCAGCACTCATGAACCCTCAGGAACAAGCACTGCACGTGTGAAGTATATGAAAAGAGTGATGATGAGGGGATGATGAAGAAGGTTTCGCTGACACCATCTTAATTTTATAAAAGATTTTATTTTTTAAAAAGTATGGCATCAAACAGGCACCATGGTTTGCCTGGTGAACTCTCAGCCAAAATGAAGTCCCCCGATCTAAATGTAACCTACGCTTATATAGGTCTGTTGTTTACCCTAAACATTTGGTGTCCCCCTAAAGGTATTGTTCCTTTACAACTTCACACAACCCCCAACATTGGTGAGGCAACCTCCTGGAGTGGCTTTGGGGGGGATGTCTGAAGAAAGAGAGTTGGACTTTTGAATAGTGCATTTTCAAAATATAGCTTGCTCGAACCGTTTTTCTAAGATCTCGTACCCCACCTCTAATACTGTGCCGGCATAACAACATTTTATTTAACCTTTATTTAACTAGAAAAAGATCCCATTGAGATTAAGAACCTCTTTTCCAAGGGAGTCGTGGCCAAGAGGTTGCATAAGATGCAACACACACTTACAACATACAGTTAAAACATATAATAATTTACAGGACATGTCAAACTATGGAAAACAGGTGCAAGCCATTGAGTTAATCTCTCATACTTTGAGTTTGGATTTAAAAGCATTCAAGGAGATCAATTCAGTCAGTAAAGTCCAAGAGTCAGGAGAGGGTGCATGCATGCCACCGTTCACCATCAAGAGAGCCAAGTCTGGTTAAATACCTTTGAGTTCCATCATCTTCCAATGAAGAGTTACTCATTGCAACCCCTGGAGGGCGAATTTTTGCTGCTCCAACTGGTACGGTAAAAGGGGTCAACAACGGCTCATGCCGTGCTGACCACACAGCAGAAGAAAAAGAGGAACAGAGCCACGGATGACATGTGTTCAATTACCTCCAGAGTGTCATCTGGGGTCACAGGTGTGACTCTTTTGGGACTACTACTCGAACTGCGCATGTGCAAAGGGATCATCCAGTGTTTTCAGCACCGCCCTCTGGCAGTCAGTAGGGATGAAATACAACCTTTTATTTTCTTTATAGGATTTGATTAGATTTTTTAGTTCTTAGGAGTAGTTTCCATCCAGTTGGAATGTACCACTAAGAAATCAGGATTTGTTTCACTGACATAAAAGAAAGAATAACAGTGTTGATGTGTGGTTGATGATACTTTAACTTCAATTCAAGGAGACAAAGGACTTGTATATTAACACAAGACAGTGTGATGTAACCAGGTATTGTAATATATATTCAATATTTTAAGGTATATATATTTGCCATTACTTGCTTTTTAGCTAACAACTTAGTAACACCTGTTTTTAGTCCACATGAAATGCTACAACTACTTCGAACTCAATTCTCTCTCAATTCTTACAAATGAACAGTAGTAATAATAAACAGTATACAAATCACAATATCAATATACTATGTTCTTTTGTTTTTTGTTTTTTTTATATGCACATACAAATATAAAAAAAGAAAAATACATGTACATATCTCTCTTGATAGAGCGAAAGGTATGAAAATATGCAGGTGAGGTCGGAATCCCGAAAGGCTTATAGAATGACCTCACCTTGACCTAGTTGTGTTTTAAACAAAATAAAAGAATGCATACTTTCCCTGAAGTAGAGGGAAAAGATAAAAAAAAAACATAAAAGTAAAATAAATGATGGTTATATATCTATAAACATATATTTTTTAAATAACAAAGAGTAAAAAGTACTGAATAATAATGATTATGCAAGTTGTAATAGAGACACAAAATAGGTATATATATATATATATGTGTGTGTGTGTCTGTGAAGGTATTAAAAAAAGAATAATCACTCTTCCTTATTAACACATAGTATAGAATGACGTAAAACACAAAATACAACCATCATTGTGGTTTAAACAGTGGGTTCTGATAAGGAAGAACAAATAACTCATAAGGTAATAAATGACTAGTAACTGACCCATCAGTTCAGTGCATTGTCTGTCTTGTATTTAACAGCATCTGTACACAAAAACAAATAAAAACCTGATAATACTTGAGAGCACTAATAAGTAAAAAAAAAAAAAAAAAGCACCAACTGCCAACACTGAGAAAGTCTCCACAACATACAACCCTTTGTCATGTGTTCAAGAATTCAAGTGTCAGTTTGGAGTATTTTTCCTGACTTTAGCCTTTGGTAAAATCAAGGTGATATGTGCCAAACTGTAATGCCAGACGTCAGACAGACAGACAGACACACGTGCACACACACACACACACACCCACACCCACACACACACACAAAAGAGTCCAATATCAATAGATACACAGAATGTACAGAAGTTTTGTTCAGTAACGTGCAATTGTAATTGTTAAGTATATTAAAAAAGAATATAGTAAGCAGTGTAACTGACATGTATAAAAATATTTTCCATTACTATTTACATCACACATCACTTTCATGATAACTCAGTAAATGTACTTTGTCTTTATGCTGTTTCACACTCAGACATTTCCTAAAACTGTTCCAGAGAATTAATTTTTAATTATACTCAACGTACATTACCATGCTGCATGTGATTGCACACAACTAAAGACATGTATGTTCTTTCCAGTGGAAGGCTCCACTATAAGGAGATGTACAAAGTTGTACGCACTATCTCACCTCCCCTGGGCTTTGGAAAGAACTGCCCCCACAGGGTGGCATGCAAGGTTTGGTTCCCCCATGTCAGCCAACCCCCCCCTGTCTTCTCTTTTCCTGTGGGATCCTTCCTGACCTCGTCCTTCCCTCCTCGTCCTCCACTTCACCACCCTGCTCCACCTTTAGGGCCGTGTTACCGCTCAGGTCCTGCCTGAGCCAAAGAATGATGACTCTCTAGTTTCAGGGTACTAAGGCACAGAACATCCCTCATCTACTTACTTTTCAAACTCAACAAAACTGGCACATTTTAATGAGGAATTTATTAAACTGCTTATTTTACACTGACCTACAGATATATTTGAGGGAAGCCTGTCTCTTTCTACCTTTTGGATCTGGATGTTTCTAATACTCCTTGTTTCAAACTCACACATTCACACAGTTCTACACAAGTACATTTTTTATATTTTCTGCCAGATCCAGAGAGGCTGTCATTCCTTTGCTCGTACTGTGTGAGGTTTTTCTCCTTTCCCAGATTTCTATGCTGTGTCAGCAGCATAGAAAGAATACAACCTGTTTTTTTTTAATCCTACTTTATTCTCTTCTTTATGTGATGCCTTGAAAAAAATAATCCTTTCTCTTGTATCTCCCTCACTCTTGTTCCTCCCTTTTACCTTTCCCCCCATCCTCCATCCCTCGGGAACGCATTCTCCTTTGTCGTTATTTGATTTCCCCTCCACCTCCAAAATCATCCCTCACCCTTCCCTCCTACCTTACCTCCTTTCCCCATCTCCCCTCTTTTTTCTTCTCCTCATCTTCATCTTCATGGCTCCCTGGCGCTCCCAGTGGTCGTATCCATTACACTGACATGTATGAGATGTTGACCAACATGTCACCACCTCTAGGCCTGGGCAAGAAATGCCCCTCCAAGGTGGCATATAAGGTAGACTGAACACTGGAGACAAACAGGCGCTCCCTTCATATTTTAAGCCACAAAGACAAGCACTGTAAATCCTCATTTTGTGTGTCATACATTGTAAATTAAATTAAATAAATACAAACCTTTTTCTGTTGATTACATGATGCTTGTTGAGACAGTTTTAAGTTCCAGTATTTTGAGAGGCAGACTGGTGCTACACTAATGATTTGCCTCGTTTTGCTTTGCATCTTGGCAGAAAATTAAACTGTCATTATCTGTTTTACTGTTATCTGATGTGATTTGATTTTTTGTTTTTGTTTTTGCTTTTTCTGAACAAGATAGAAGATTTCAGTGAGGAAGTTGTTAAACATATACATGTTGAAACGTGTCATTATAGTCTGCGCTCAGATGTCCTCATGTCTTTCTCATACTTCTCTGTTTCTTACATTAACCTGTTTGCATGAGCCTGTGTGCTTTATAACATTGGTGTGTTTTGTTTGTGAGTGTGTTTGTGTGTCCATCAGCTTGTGAGCATGTTCCATCTCAGATCAATGCAATTCTCTTTCTGCTCAATGGGTTGTGTGAGTTTTCTTATCTTATTTTGTTAAAATAGATAAGCATCAAAATACTGTTGTCTAAAGACACAGAAAATAAACCTCATTTCCAGAAAGTTGGAACGTTTTCTAAAGCAAAATGAAAAAACAAAAATCTGTGATTTGTTAATTTGATTAGAAGTTTTATTTTACTGACAAATGTATGAAGAAATATTATGTTTTCATTTACCAACATATACATTTTGGTGCCTAAAGCACACTTAAAAAAGATGGGACAGCATCAAAATGATGCTGAAAAGTTTATAGGATCTACAAGTAACTGTTCTTTTAGATTCCACAATCAGCAAATTAATAGGTTCCAAATAAAGGCTCATTAATGGACAAAATGAGCATCAACCAAAGGCTCAAAGCTTTTCTCAGTTTCCTGTTTGTCACCTCCTGGGCTACTCGGTCCTTCATTGTGATCTAGAAATCTGTCTCTGTTTGCCATCTTGAAAGATATCACAGTTCCTTAAAATGCACATGGATGCAGGAGTCTGAAGCTGCTCAATGAAGTTTGTTATGATTCCCTAAAGTTTGCTGAGTGTTGCTAAAGTCTTTACAGACTCATGATGAGGAAAAGAAGGTCTAAGAAATGTTTAGATTATACAAACCATGGCATGAGCCGGATATAAAAAATGAAGGCTTTCTTCAATCTGAAATTTAGTTAATTGATATGATCAAATTTGCAATCAAATGTATGCTACATTTTTGAGAAATGAGTACATTGTAATAAAATAACAGATGATGCAGCTGTTACACACATCATTTTTATCCATTATCTGTTTAATTAAATGTTTGGATGTGAGGATGTCCCATGTGGTTAAATTCCCTCGGTCCTTTCTCCTCACATCCTTATCTTGACTTCTTCTCTTCCATCTCTGGTGGGAAGGGGTGAGGACATGAGACAAGGAGTCAAGAAGCTACAGCTTAAGAACTGAGAGGAGGAGATAATCGTATCTCGAAATTTTTTAATAGAATTGTCAATAAGATAAGATTTCTCAGCACAAACTTTTTCCTATACCACATACAGTACATAATATGGTCAAAGGATTCATAAATCACAAATATGAGCTTTTATTGCACTTTAGAAAATGTTCCAGCTGGTGTGATAATGGGGGTATATATGTAGTGTTTTTAGATTTCCCCAACAGTCGTACATCATTAGTCTATAATATAATGGTTCTTGACTCTGACATAACAAAGTGTCAAATCATTTTGTTGTTATCATTAAATAATTACTTGTTTTTAATAACATGTTGTTAGAATAAATGGCTTGCCTGCCCTGTCTGTTCAATATCCATGCAGTCAAATTAATTTGATATCAACTAGTCATAAAATATTAAAGATATTTTCTAATTTCACAATAGGAAATTCAGTTTGAAAACATTGACATTTGTACTAATGTCCAGAAAAATCCTGCTGTACATTGTCAACCTAGAAACTAGTTTCCTAAGTTTTAATTTAATTCCATTCAACATCCCCAATGACAGATTTATGAATGTGTAAAGGCTACAGCTCCAGGCCAGTCATATCTGTTATTTTTGTATTTTTCTGGTTGTAACTGGCAGTGATGCCTTTTCTGTTGCTATCAGAGACTCGTTCTGATGAACATGCCAGTGGACGAGGACATGTCCGTCCACTTCACCTCCACACTCATGGCCCTGATCCGGACTGCCCTCGAGATAAAGATTGCCAGAGGTTGGACTTGATATAACATCACTACAGACACACAGTCCACATCATGTGGAATTTGAACATTTATCGGAATATGCACTTAATCTGGGTATCTCTCATATCTCTGTGGTTCCTTTCTGTGTTTTTCTTTTTTAGGAGGGGAGGATCGTAACCAGATGGACCTGGACCTTCAGAAGGAGATCAGCGTCATCTGGCCTCACCTGTCTCAGAAAACCCTGGACCTGCTAGTTCCCATTCACAAAGGTCACTTCAGCATTTCACACAAAAGTACACAATAGACAAATTAAATTCACAGCACTGCAACATTATTGTAATGCAGGGGTGTCAAACTCAGTTTGGTTCAGGAGCCACATACAGACCAATACAATCTCAAGTGGGCCAGACCTGTAAAATAATTACAGTGAAAAAAGTACAATCACACCATGAAAATGTTTATATCTACAAACTATCCTTTAAAAAATGTGAACATGAAGACCCCGAAAATTCTAAGAAAAATAAATGCAATTTTAACAAAATTATGTCTCGGCTTATTACACGTATCTTACAATTTATAGATTGCGCTGGATCTCTTATTATGATAGTATTTTACTGGTCCGACCCACTTGAGACCAAAATAGGGCTGTATGTGGCCCCTGAATGATAAAATTTGATTATGAATTTCTTCAGTGTAATTTCTGCATTTTTGCAAATTCAGTCCACGGGCTGGAGTGGACCATTTGGCGGGTCTTTGTTGGCCCGAGAACCTGAGTATCAATAGATATTTGTGTGTGTTGTATGTGTGTGTGTGTGTTGTTTGTGTGTGTGTGTGTTTTGTGTGCGTCACTCTGTCCTTTCCAGCCAGTGACATGACCATTGGCAAGATCTACGCTGCCATGATGATCATGGACTACTATAAGCAGAGCAAAGCCAAGAAACTCCGGCAGCAACTAGAGGAACAGGTTCAGACTATTCCAACTTTTATTCTAATTCATATTCCAACCGAACACTCATGGATAATCTCTCATTCAGTATTGTGTTATAGTTTCAAGGCTGAAGTTTTACTCTGTGGTTAAAACTTTATCCTGTGATTATTTCAGTGACATTTTGTTTATAGGTATGGACTTGAGGCCCATTTAATTATTCATATGTCTTTTCTCTCCCCATAGAAACATGCTCCTATGTTCCAACGTATGGATGCTTCATCCCTGCCTCAAGAAATCCTATGCAATGCATTTCTCCGGCACAGTGCAGGATCTGCCCTGTAAATATTCAGCTTGAGCTATGATTATTTGTGGTAGTGGGATCAGAAGAGGCCTGTTGTTTATTAGGGGCTCAATCTGGTCACTGAGTTTTCTGTATTATCAACATTTGTAGCTGTGCACTGCTGTTGACTATTTGCGTTTGTGTTGTAGTACTTGGAACTGGCCATGGTCATAAGACACATTTCAAGACCACTTTTTGCATGTCTTGTCAGTATTAGGCACTATTTTATTAGGTCTTGTCTCAATCAAAATGACTCAGGATTTTATTTAAAGACTTGGGATTTCAATAAACTACCTGACATGATTTATTATTAGTGAATTTCCTGTTTCGGATGTAACCAGTTAGTCATTTGTACAGAATTTTGGCTCATTTCAAGGCACTGTGTCTATCTTGAGGACATATCAATCTAATTTTACTGTAAAAAAAAAAAATAAATAAAAAAACTATCAGCCTACACAACAAAGAGTTTTTGTGTAGATGACTGGTGCTCTGTCAAACTTTTATGAGCACTAAGGAATCATAAAGACAGTGAAAGTGATGCTGGAAGAGCTTATTCTCT
>JAPTMW010000019.1:33666129-33679387 GCA_029822955.1 Ostorhinchus angustatus | reverse complement strand
CCCGTGTTGCTCGTCTCCTCACTTCTCTATCAGTCTTGCCATCTTGTGTCTGCTGTGGTTCCCATGTGGCTTGGACAGAGAGATTGATGGAGCTGGAGATGACCTTGTAGAAGAGGGGATGTCTCTTCATGCTGTCATTGGGCATTACTTCATCTCATCTGCTCTTCTTCTCTCTCTCTCCTTCACATTTCGTTCCCGCTCATTCCCCTCTCACTGTCCGTCCGTCTGTCTGACCGTCCTGCTGTCTGCCCATCTCTGCTCTGTTGACTGATGTGATGGTTGTTTTCACTCTGTTGACATCTTGGCTTCTCCTCCAATTCTTCACCAATATATTTCTCTTGAATCCCCTGAATATTATCGAGTCTGCAGTTGATTTAATCCAGATGCAGACAGGCAGGTGTATAACCCTGGACTTGGTGGTGATAAAACTAGAAATGATTGGTTTATTTGGTTCACATTATCATTCAAAATCCTTCAGTGTTACTTCACCTAGTTTTACTCCGTCAAGTTGTGATACTGAGAAAAGATTTAACCTTATTGTTGATGTTCTACATCTGCGTTTCTGAAATATTCTTCTTTGCCAAATAGAAAAAAGTATGCTTTATGAATGAAATGTACTTAAGTTCAATTCCTTTATTGTCGTTGTTAGCAGAGCAAGCAATGAAATTAAAAAAGCCATTTCGTTTGATGGATTAAAAGCAAATGTATATGTCATAATAACTATATATATATATATTTATTTTTTTAACAATGTTTTCTTTTTATTATGTCTTCAATGAAGTGCATGTTTTACATACATGGGTCATTGATGGATAAGACTTTTGAATAGGCCAATTAAAAAAAAAAACAAAAAAATCACCATTGTTCAAACAATTGGAATGTAGTGTACTCATACGTTTAAGCAAAAAAAAATTCAAATAAAGAGATTTTTGTTTTTTTTTTTAAGTTGAATTAATAGGACACAACCTTAAAAGAAAGTCCTTTGGGGCAACTGTAATTTATCTCAAAATTAATATATTTTTTTAACATCACTAATTAACAAGTATCAGTAATTAAACAGTTTCAGAAGGACAGGCTTGTGTGCCCTTTCATTTTTGTAAATCATGATTTTATAAGGTCATTCTATAATGGCAGTGTCTCACATACATACATACATTATCGATGTTGAGAATTTCTTTCATAATGTTGCTCCAATTATTCAGGGTGGGGGGGTTCCTCTAGGGGGGGTCCTCTTTACACCATTTTCATGTGATGTCTTTTTTAGACGCTACCAGGAGGATTTTAATCAAATATTTATCTTTACTTGGTCTGTCTTTTCCTGTTAAATGACCCAAATTTAGCACTGAAGGTGTCCTTGGTAGTTCATTTCCCAATATTTTTCCAAATTCTTCGCTGATATTATTCCAATATTGGTATAATTTTGTGCACTGCCAAAAAACATGCGCATGGCCCACATCCTGCTCACAGCACAACCTCCAACACGGCTGAGGTAAATGCGTTTTTGTTTAAGGAGAAAAAGAAAGGATTTTATTGCTGCTGCAACATTTGTTGAATATTGAATTTAAAGCATTTTATTGCTGCAGTAAATATAAATAATGGCCACTGGGTTTTTTTGGTTTTTTGTTTTGCGGTTCATAATCTGACCAGTCATTCATTCAGCCCTAATGTGTAATTTTATAATGTAATCGCAATTCAAAAATATTGTAATCGTTACTTTCCACTTTTTCAGTCACAGTTGTAATGGTAGTTAATGGATCCTAATTTGCCCATATGTGGATATGTGGACTGAGGTGTCTTCCAGAAGCTCCAGTGGAACATCTGCATTAACCTTTGACGTAATGACGGCTGATTACCATCTGTAGCCCTCCGTCTCCATCCCTTCATCATTCCTCCACCTCCCTTTATCCTCATTAATCGTCATCTCATTGAACTGTTGCCTTGCCGTTCTCCCTCGTAATGAAACCTTTCATATGCACACAAACATGTCAGTATGCGTGTGGTGGGAGGGAACATCAAACGTGTCTTTGCCCACAGCAGCCTGGCGTGAATTTCTCTTTGCGTGAGCGTTAATAATGTTTTTTGTGAGCCTAAATATTGTTTTATTTTGTTCATGTCCAGTGCGGAGAGTTGTGGCTGGTGATTTTCAGCTGCAAAATGAAATCAGTGCAGTGAAATAGTTGCAGCTACTCCCACATTGTTGGAGCATTGACATGATTTAGTGATACTTGATTAACTCGAAGGGTACAGTTAGCTTTATCAGACACCAGGTACAATATTCATACTATTATGATTATCATTATTTTATTATTATACAGTTTTACATTTATCTGAACAGTCAGCTATCAAATTAATGGATTGAGGAAGTTTATATGATTGACGTTTTAGTTCCTGTAGTCTTGAAATGAGTTCTGCATTTGTATTATTTTGAAGAAATGGCCAAGTCTTTCATTGCACAGATAATTTCACCTGTTATGACAGATTTCAGTGCAGGGAGGTTATGATTATGCTTGTAAATAATGAGATGCACACACTACAAACTAAAAACCAGCAATTAAAAACTCAGCACAAAAAACTATTTGGCCACAAGGTGGCGCTGTATTAACATATTTTGACAGGTTTTTGGCCGTAACAGGAACTGCAGACAGGCTTTTCTGTCAAAATGAATATTGAGAATCATATTTTTAATATTTACAGATGCAAGTGGAAAGTGTAAGATGTTTAGACTTAATTTAAAAATTCTACCTTTGGTTGAAGTTTTAATATTTGCTTAATGCCTTTGGGATTTTGTTTGTATGGATAGTATTTATGGTAGTAACAAGAATCAAGCTGCTGAAAAGCTCTTTAGTGAAGACATTTATTTTCGGAATTGGAAATGGCACTTGAATCTGCTTGCTATCTTACTTGTGTTTACTGTGCTTATTGTTTTGTTCTGGCCTTTAATAGCTTATTGTTTCAGTAGTAAACTCAATGATTCTGTATATTTTTGGACATGATTCTAATACATTCCAGGAAGGCACAACAAAGTATATGAACTGTTGAGAATAAATGGTTTTGTCAACTTAATCTTATGAGTGTTTTGTATCTACGTAGTGGCATATGGTGATAATAGTTCCAAGTAGCGATGGAATTGCCTATTGAAAGTTTGTACAGATTTAGTGTACCGAATGATGAATTTTATTATTATTTTTACCTCATTTAATGAGCTTAATTTATGTTTTGGTCTACATACAGGGTTTTTTTTTGTTTGTTTCACTCTTACAATGGAATCACTAGTCAATTTAGACAAAGAAAGGTATACTTTTTTAAAATTTGTATTTTAGTTTTGTCACCAGTGTCTGCTTTAACTGATACATACGATTAGGCCTAAACACTTGAGTTCGTTACTTGGATAGGTTGTATCTGTAGTTCTTTGTTTAGAAATCTTTATTAAAACTAAAATGGAACCCAATATTCAAAATTAAAACATTGTTTTCGGCTGACTAAACAAAAGCCGTCTGCGACTTTTGTGTTTTTCTGCATTTTTTTAAAGCCAAAATCACGGGACAACCCCCCGCCCGAACCCGGTGTGGGCCGGTGGTCGGGACCCAGTGGACTCGGTGCCGGGGGGCGGAGGATGTGGGTGACAGGGGAACGAACCCCCTCCTTGTGCAACACATCTTCGATTCTGCGGTAAAGATGGCGGCGTCAGAGGGGGCGCGCAGTGGCCGGACAACGGCAAAACGGTCCTGAAAGCTCCGGATTTGACCGAATATCGCTCGTCTTGCACCGTTCGCTTCTGCTTGGACAGTGTTTGGATCACATGAACTGAGAGAATCGCTGTCACACGCAGGTTTTGCGGTTTTATTGTTCAAGTCAGGGTGGGTGGGTTTCACTGATAGCTGCTAACAGCTAACAGGCTAAGCCAAGCGGGCTAGTGCGGGCTAAAGCTTTAGCTCCGTGAAGGAGAGTGTGGGGAGGGGATTGAGAAAGACTGTTCGGGCCAGGCCGCTTTACTCTGGGGGAATGTGAACCAGAGGTGAGCGGGGGGTTTGCTCGCTTCGTCCCAAACGTCCTTACACCAAACAACCGGGATGGGACAGCAGGTAGGCCGCGTCGGTGAGGGCGCATCGACCGGGCTCCAGCCACCACAGCCCCACGCGTCCCAACCGCACCAAGGGAAGGGGAACCGGGGGAGCAGCGCCGGGAGGAGACCCAGAGAACCCGGCAGCAGCACTGGGACACCCCCAGGCAGGACTGCCGCGGTCAACGTACCCGACCCAGCCATAAATATATTCACGCAGCATTCAGGTAAGAGGGGTTTTTGGGTGGTTTGTGGACGGAGGCGGTGGACGGTCCGCTGTTGGACTCGGATCAGTGTTTACCGCTGATCGGCGGCTGTTAGCCCACAACCAGCTAGTTTGACAACGACGCGTTAGCGGAAATGGCCAACCCAACCAAGATTAGCCACACATACCTCATCCTTTTCATTATGTGTGTGCTAATTTACCCATTGTCTGAGTATTCGGACAGGACGGAGATAAGTCTCTAGTTTGATGTCTTATTTACAGTTGAATGTGACCCGGTGATCCCAAAAAGATAGTCTTTGTAGATGAGGGTGTTCTGTGTTCTACAGGGTCATGACTAGAGGTTACCCAGTTAAATCTTCTGAGGCCCCTCTGTGTGTCACTTGTATCGGTAAACAGTGATTCTTGCCTCGGGGCTGAGCAGCAATTCCAGCCCATTAACTCACTATAGGAGCCACCACAGGCTCACATTACAATACCTAGAGGTTTTCACATGCTCACTTACATCTTCTGTCTGATAATGTCTACTGTTACAACACACTCAGCAAGCTGACTGCACAGATTTAATCCAGGGGGAAATCTTTGTGAATAATTTAGCTCACTTTGTGTCATTATATGATTACGACCAGACTAAACATCGAGGTTTAAAGCTTCTGTCAAATGCAGTCATAATTTATGGTAATCTTGGTCCTTTCCCACATGATTATGAATATATGAAAGGCTCTGAAAAACATGTTGGATATCTACTTTATGAAAGAAATTACATAAGTAGCAACCACTCATGATCAGAGACCATCACCCACAGTTTCCACTTTGAGAGCACTAACAGTGCATTAAATATATCTGTCCTGTGAGCCATGAAGAACAGGGCAAATTTACAGTATCTACTCCTTGAGATAGAAACAGTGCAACATTAACTCCTCCATGATTCACAGGCTTTTTCCCTTTGGCAGAGTTGCTCAGTTTTTGAGTTATTAATTCATGGAGATTAAACTATGTCTGCAAATGCAATTTACATGACAAGTCAATTAAGCATTTCTGTGATTAATTTGCTGCCTTAATCACTCTTGAGTTATGCTCACACTGCAGGTGAGGGTGACCTAAATCTGATCTTTTCAGCTAAATATGACTGAGATCTGTTATTTTGTGGTAGTGTGAATAGCACAAATCGCATGGAATCCATTTTTTTTAAGTGTAATATGGCTCACTTCCATATGTCATACAGTTCAGGTGTTTTGCAATGCAACCCCTGTCTGAACATTCAGATCAGAATACATGTGACTTTTACTTCACTCTAGATAGAGATTTGTCACAGCTCCGCACTGGAGGGAGTTTTTCATACTTTAATGTAGTTCAAATCATGTTGCATTTTACGACATTTACTGTTATAAAATGCACAATACACATAAATGGTGCTGTAAAATGAGTCCAAAAACCACGTATACAATAGTAAATGGCAACATGGGTCATTTTATTATACTACGTAATAATGCTTGACATATTTTAACTTGAAAGTAAGGTTTTGAATAGGGCTGCAACTAATGACTATTTCAATAGTTGACTAGTCGTCAACTACTGTTACAGTTGACTAGTCAGATTATGAACTGCAAAAAAAACAATGGCTCATTTAAATTTATGGCAGCAATAAAATACATTTTCTTTCCTTTAATAGCAACATTTAGTGCACAATTATTAGAATGTCCAACAAAGTTTTTCAAACAAATATTCAATTTAATATTCAACAAATATTGCAGCAGCAATAAAATATTTTTTACTTAAATAAAAGTGCATTTTGTGCATAACAATGACAGTGCCTAGCAAAGTTTGTTAAACAACTAAATACTCAAGTGTTGCAATCGGCAATAAAAGAAATATTTTTCCTTAAACAAAAGTGCATGACATCGCGAACGTCCTGTTGACATATCGATGCAGCCTTAGTTTTGAATGTACAACTTTTAACTTGAAGAGGAGTTTTTTCACTGTTTTCACTTAATATTATTACTGAAGGAAATGATCTCAACATACAAGTCAACACTTCACATAATGATGTCAACAACCAAATAAAAGAAAAATCCTACCTGAGCCGTAAATCTGAATTGAGTACTAAGGCTTGAAGGGAGGAACATCATCTTCAGCTCAGTTCAGATATGAGATAATTGCTATATGTCTGCCTGCACATGGCTTTATTTTTTTACTCCCCTCATGTGTGACTGTTGTATACTTGTCAATGCAGCACTTACAACCTACCGTTGTACATTTCCCATCTTCTGTTGAACGTCTTGTGGCATTGCAGTGAGCTAGTGTACCCAGATAGGGCAAAGCCTCTGGAAATGGAAAGCATTTTCAATTCCTGGCTGTCACATCTCAGAAAGTAACCTTCCCTGCTTGGTTGAAGTTCACTGACAGACAGAGCTGCTAAGTGCTGCACCATTCACTGTTGGAACTGCTCTGTTCTCTGCTCTTTCGGAGCAGGAGTGGCCTTTTTATAGCAGCCAGGATGCAGTCACAGTTACTCTGGAGAGAGACTGCTTGTCTTCAAAGTGCACAATAATAGAACAAAGACTCTTAAGTGAGGACGCTGGAGATTGTGTGCACTCCATCTTTTACAGACTATCAAAGTGCTTGTTTTTCTGGTTGTCTACTTATGTGACAGTGATGCAGCATTATCTTTCATGTGTTCATGGGTGAAATTGGAACTGAATTCTGTACTCACCTTTATCCTTCAGTAAAGGTTGATATTTAGACTTAAAACAGAAATTTTAAACGTGTATATATCTAATATGAAGTGCTTCTCATTTGTTTTAGAAAGTTTCAAATCACCTATCCTTGCTCATCACAAGCA
The DNA here is from genome assembly GCA_029822955.1 of Ostorhinchus angustatus. Taxonomy (NCBI): domain Eukaryota; kingdom Metazoa; phylum Chordata; class Actinopteri; order Kurtiformes; family Apogonidae; genus Ostorhinchus; species Ostorhinchus angustatus. The sequence continues at coordinate 33,672,262 of JAPTMW010000019.1, read as the reverse complement.
CAAAATGGAATCAAAACAATTACAATGAGGTTTTGTTTGTTCAGAGTAAATTAAGTAAAGAAAAAAAAAGAAATTCCTGAAATACTGACAAACTAACACGAAACTCTCAAAAGCCAAAAGAAAAATAAATGCCACAAAAATTATGTTTAGCATGATGCATACAATTAATCTGAATAAATTTCATATTTGTGTTAGCTTGCAGCCCTATCAGTATGATTTTTTTTTTTTTTTTTAATAGAAAGAATGTTCTTAGAGACTCACACCTACGTTTTGATGATCCAAATGCTGAAGTATTTTTTTTAATCCAGTTTTATCACTACTTTATTACAGACTAACACACGTCTTGGTGAAGTGATGTCATGCAGAGTTAAGTAATGGTGTCATAGGATGTAATTGAAAGGTGCCATACAAAGGAATGTGTGTTCGTCTACGCAAATCATGCCTTTGTTGCTTCCTATCTGTCTTGTCGGTATTACCGGTAATTGCATGCATACATTCACTAGTGGCCTCAAACGTTGCCCCTCATGTTATGTGCATATTAGCTGAATTTTTTTTTATAGATTTGTGTCTTTGGCTGCTTTTCTTCAGTTCCTCCTCATGTCCTCACTAATGTGGTCTTTATTTCTCGATGTTGACCCCAGTAGACAAACAGTCCAGATGTAAAACGAGGACAGACAGTGCTGATTCAGAGGAGCCGGTCAGACCGATGGCCACGTCTGAAAGTATCGGTTGAAGGTGTAGAAGTGGTGAATCAGTGGCTGCGTTTTATTGATGATTGTACCCTTTAGCACTGTCAGGAGTTTAGAGATCCCTGTCTCTGCATTGGTTTCATCTGATACATGCACCGCAGAGGGTGAAGAGTCCTCTGATGTCTCTGCTCAATAACTGGTCTCAACAATGGGATTTCCATCTTCAGGACTCACTTCATTTTGTCATGCTTCGATTTTGTGTCATTTAAATAAAGGTCTGGGTGATACAGCTTACAGATACTATTATGATAGAAATAAGATGATAGGGATAATTATCGCAGGAAGCATTAAGTCAGCATTTCTTTCAAGTTTCAAGGCTGAGTTTTGGTCCTGAGTGAAAGTTGAGGAAGCCAGATAGTTATTTGTGGCCTTAAATTATTCATAAAGGACAAAATGAAATGCTACATGATGAAAATGATGTAAAAGACTACATGATAGGAGCGACATTCAAGACGTACAGGACATAAATACAGCTGTAGCCCTTGACTGTGATTTGCTGCTGATTTTACTGACTTTATTAAATTAATGGTGTGAAAGTCATTATGTTGGAGTTCTTATCCAACATCCAACATGAAAACATTTTTTTAAGTGTTTGAGCGGACAGTGTAAGGGAAACAAACCCTAAAGACATAACAGAAATGTAGAACACAATAATGATATTTATCTCAGTATAAAATTATATTACCATAATTATTATGTTTTATCGTCCAGCCATGCTTCAACATTGTTCATATTTTGTTTTTCTTAAAGGTGACCTATATAGTGCTTGACAAAGCTGTGCATTTACTTCTGAGGGATCCTTTCATATAATCAACAAAGACATGGGCTCTATTTTTACTCTAATCAGATCATAGAAATTGGGGCAGATGAAGGGATCAGAGTATTTTTTGTTTTGGCGGCATTACTGATAGTGAATGTAGACTGTTCTGTACCTAAAATGCAGCGCTGGTGAAGTTGCCCAGAGGAGAAAAGAGATGCCTCGATCCAGGATTCAAAGACCTAAGCTGATTTGCATCATGGGTAAATTAGATTAGAGGTAAATCCACTTTTCTGTGGAATCTTACGTGCTAAAACCCCAACAACGGCACATGGCAGTCACCGCCACTATCTGCAAAATCAAGCTGTAGAAGCTTCAGGTGCTGTGGGAGGGATTTTAATAGGATTTAACTAGTAATATCCTGGAGGAAAGATGAGACATTGAAGTCATCATTCAGTTCTAGTGACTGCTGTTAACCACTAGGAGGAGCCATGGCCACACCTCCTCTAGGTGAAACTACCCTTGCATTAGGACAAAACTAATCACTGGCACTGATTTAAGTGGTTCAGAGGTGACAACAGATGCGTCTGTGGAAGAATTAAATGTTTCTGCGTTGCCGTATTCACACAGTAGATGTCTTTAGAGGAGAACATCTTTTTTTTTTTTTTTTAATCAAAACTCTGCATGTACCATTGTGCACTCTGTGATGATTATGCGTTAAATAATTGATGCCACTCTGTGCCTTCAACTTGATCTCAACCCTGTTCTACTGCTTAATGCCAGTCTGAACCTGCAGCAGCCCCCCCCGTTTGTCCCACTCTGCTTGAGCAGAATGCTTCAGTCTGAACCTGTTTCAAGGTATGGGTGTACAGTCTCATAGGTCCTTATTCTAAAAGGAACTTAAGACTTCTAAAATGTAAAACATGCAGGAAAAAACACAGAGATGATGGGATGATATAGATGTGGTTGACCTCAGCAGTGTGTCCTCTATTTAAACATCGGAATTCAGCTTTATTAGCAATTAGAATTTGACCTAGACTGGATTTTAAAAGGCAGATGCAATAAGTTTAGTTTTTGCAGGAAAAAGCTGAAGTTGTGCAGCTGTATTTTTTCTACTTCATTAGACACTAAATAACAGTTGAATTGAACATCATAGTAATAGAAATGGATGAATATATGCCAACTCACAGTTTACACCATGGGTATTCAGGAAACAAACTTATGTGAAAGCTTGAACCCAAAATCTTATAGCTTTAGTCCAAATGCATTTTGTAGATTTTTTTATGCTTTGCTTTATTCATCATTTCATTTTGTGATCATCTGTACGTGTACTCTTAGCCTAACTTATTTTTCACTAGACAGACTTGAAATTGAGATGAAGTGTTCACATTAATTTTTGGTCAAACCTTTCTTGATGTGATATAGAAAAAGTTCTGTATTTTTTAAATAGATCTGGAGTGCTGAAACCAGATGTCAAAAATCTAGATAATTGTAGGTGTGAATTTATTTTCTTTAAGTTATTGTGTTTGCTCAATGTCGAAGGTTCCATCTGAGAAGGCTAATATTCTCACTCAGCTCTACTGATATCGATAGTTTGTAAAAATGTCCTATTGGTGCCGATTAATAATCCAACCTGCTTAAGGTTTAAACAGCACCAGATTTGAGAGAAGACTAGAATTACCCAAAGCACCACAGATATATTAAAAGTGCATAAGAAGCACTGCTCTTTCTAATTTTAGAAAACTAAGGAATAAATGGTAGACTTTAAAAAGTCTAACACCATAAAGGCTGATTTCTTAATGCATTATTTAGTTTGTGCATTGCTGCTCCTGTACATCTCCCATTCGCAGCCTTGAGCCTCTGCATCTGCTACCAGTCAGACCGTCTGTACTCCCCAAACCACAGTCCTAGTTTTAAGTCTTTGGCCTGGCTCTCTGCAGCTTATATCATTAAAGAGTGAGGATTAATCAGGAGCCGCCAGTGATTGGCTGTGCAGATGGTTAAACTATCCCTTGCATCTGTCTGCTTAGAAGCACCAAATGTTTGAAACTTTGCGGAGAAGTCTAGCCAAATTTTTGTAGTAGCTCCTAGAGAAAGGACAGTTTTCACTCTTAAGCTGTGATGGTGCAGGGAGGGGAAAAAATTAGATATGGGACAGAAAGGCGGCGGTCCCGATGCCAAGCCCCGTTAGGCCATTGATTTACTTCCAGAATCAGGCCTCTGTCGCTGGCATTATCACCACTGCTTATCCTCAGGGCTGCAGGCTGCACACTTGGCTGGAAACATGCACTTGCACACGCTTCTTGTAGGCACTCGCACAACTGCATACACATTCACATACTCTCATCCTTTTCTTCTTTCCTTGTCAGTTAAGTTACATAGTTTGGTTCAGTCGTCTCTGGAGGATTATTCAACACGCTTGTCTGCTCAACGGCATTCACCCACCAGCTGACCTGACCAGCCAGTAAAAAAAAAAGACCCTTAATCTGGAAGCCCTGTGGTGCTCTGTCTTCAGATATCCCATGTGATGCATGTGATTATCCTGACAAGAGACAGAAGCTCTTGATCTTACATGACTTTCAGTGATTTGCTCAAGTCTTCAGTTTCATTAAATCTATTTCAGTGCAGTAACATGGCTGCACTGATACACATGAGTTTACATTCAGTTATGTGTTTTGTATTACAGGGTGAGGGTGTATGAGGGTGTGTTTGAGTCAAACACATTTTGGTAATTTTTTTAATCAAGATATTCTCACAAGGTATTTATTTGCTTACAGCTGGAGCTGCCAAAATTGTTGATAAAAATAATATTCATGTCAGCCAATGTTAATTGTCAACATGAATGTTAAATCAAACTGTTTTTTGTGGTTTTAAGTTGTTTGTAAATGATGTGTTCATAGAAAAGCGCTATTAAAATTTAATCCATCATTATTATTAAAGATAAAATGAGATGAAAATAATGTAATGAAATGAAAAAGATATAGAGGCATAACTAGATGAAAGTAAAGTACCATGAGAGACAGTAATATGCAGTTAATGTTAAAGACACAAGTAGCATAAAGATGCAACAAGCTGAAAAAAATGTACAAGATAACATGAGACTAAAAATTTCTAAATTCATGAGGCAGAAACAATATAAATGATGTAATAAGACAAAAACAAGGTTAACAGTACAACAAGACACAGATTCTGTAAAGGGCACAGCAAGATGAAAACAATCTAAACGATGTAAGATGTAAGGAAAAAAAACAAGATGCAAAAAACCAAAAACACACCTTTAATCTCAGATGTTGTAATTTACTTAATTTTGATTTCATGGAGATTAAAATGAAGATAAAGTTCTTATTCACCAAAAGACACTATAAAACTGTTATTTATGGTTTTAAACATTTATTTATAGTAGGAAGATGACAAAAACTTGCCAAACATTTCAGAAATCTAGAAGTAGAAGATTCAAACAATTGATTAAGCATTAGAAGTGGTTTAGCAAATACTATAAGCACACTCAAACCAAAAACAAATGAAACAATAATATTTATTACAATATAAAATGATGTTGTAATAAACTGCATTGCAATTTTATCACTCAGCCCTAGTGTATTATATTTAAATCATATTTACAGTGGTGGTTTGTCTATGTAGAGCAGATAAACTGTGCAAGTACTAGATTGGATGGTGAGGTGTTGATGTTGAATTTGGATGAACCAGTTGTGTTTGGCTTTTGGTAACTGGCACATTCGAGGTAAACCCAATCCTGGTTTAGGCTCCAGTCAGATGATTAAACTGAGTCATTGTAAAGCTGCTTAAATCTCCACCCTAGCACAGCTTAGCCACACTACACACAGATTAGCTGTTCAGACAACCTGATTGGACTTAGAGGTCTCCTGTAAACACTCAGCCAAAAGAAAAGCAGCAGGATGAGGACGGTGTCCTGATGTTTGGTTTAGTTTTTGATGTCACATTGTCCCAGTCTTAACTTGGGCTGGGTGAAGACAGCCATTTGCTGACTGGTGTTGTGTTGGATGGTAAGCTCTGCCTGGACATCAGCCATGGTCTTGTCATCAAGGGCATTTGGTGACTCTGGTTTTGGTAGAATATCCTCTGTCATGTGGGACTAAGTATGAATCAATTGAAAATGCATGCTAACAATCCTAAGGCATGCCTTTTTTCCCCCTTTTAAATTAAATAACCTCTGGAATGTGATCAAGAGGATGATAGATGATCATCAGCCATCAACAAATCCAAGCTGCTTGTGTTTTTAAGGGTTTTTTTTGCGCCAGGAGTGGCATAAAATGCCCAGCAGCGATGACGAAGACTGGTGGAGAACATGCCAAGGCACATGAAAACTGTGTTTGGAAATCAGGATTATTCCAACAAATAGTGTTTTTTTTCTTTTTTAACTCTTCCTAAATGAAATTATTAGTGCTGTTAGCAGAATTGAACATGTGCTTAATTTTCATTTTTGCAGTGTGAAAACAGTATTTTTTTGTTACTGTGACAAGTTGCCAATTAAACAGCAATGAGAATTATCATTAAATAGTTTTGTACCATCCTAAATATTAGGGATGCAATGATATTCAATATTTTATTGAACCGTTCAATACGCCCTGTTCGGTTCAATACACAA
>JAPTMW010000019.1:33580480-33593411 GCA_029822955.1 Ostorhinchus angustatus | reverse complement strand
TCAGTATTAATTGTCAGCCTTGTAAATACAAGCTGGACTGACTGTACATACCCTGACCAAGGAAAATAAAATTCTCAGTTTGTGCAGTAATCTACACCTGGCTTTTCTGCCTCCGTCCATAAGAATATACATTATATAGCCTAAATGTCATCTAAAATTAACATTATTTGCAACATAGTATAGCAAACTATTACATGATCAAAAATAAAATAATTTTTGCAAAAAAAAAATCTCTGTTTTGAATGTCTGGGGTCACCAGAAATTTGTGATGTTAAAACGGGGTCACGGGCCAAAAAAGGTTGGGAACCACTGCAATAGATAGTTAAAGTAGAAACCAACATACAAAACAAAAAATGCACACACTGAAAGAAGAAAAAGTACGATTCTTTATTTGAAAAGACAGGGTTGGGTCTGTGAGGCTCCACTATAAAACAAACTCTGGTTGACAGAAGGTGTTTTTCCATTTCACGCATGTTAATTATAATGTTTACTTCAGATATGTTCTCCTTTAGCAGCCATTCTCCGCTGAAAGCCTCTTGACCTCACCACCTCACTGGGTCTGGACTCCACATGTTTTTACAGGCTGTGTTTCCATTGGACTGTAGGTACAGGGTGGTGGGTGGATTTCAGCTATCTTCAATACAACATTCCCTAAAGAGGTTTACTTTTTAGTTTCCACAGTTTCTCCAGTAGACAGGATTCGAACTATCATAATATGACCTCAAAGAAGGGGCAAGAAAATACCAATTACATTTTGTTTCAAACATTTGTATTTTCCTTTTGTAGATTTGTTTAACCCTCAGAGACAAAGAACTGTTTTGTGGTTCCTGACTTGTACCAGTTTATTTAGTATTTCTATGCTGTGGGTCAGAATCAGGTGTCAAACATCATCTGGTCCAGGAATACTTTGATTTAATGTCACTCATTTAGTCACCATTTTCAATACAAAAAACAAGTGTCAAAATGTAATATTTTTTACTTGGTAATTCAGACAAAACCAAGTGCAAATTGCTGTTTTTTTCTATTTGTATGTAGATATTTTTGACTTCCAAAGAAATTATGGTCTGTTCTAATTTGCTACCTTTTCAAAGCAAATTATAGCCTTTCATTGACTCAAAGTAGAAAAATATACTCAGTGGATGCTTCACAGTGTTAAGGTCTAAACATATTCACTATAGAGAATCTACATGAACAAATAAACCGACTTTATTTTACGTTTTGTGCTGTATTTTATCCTGTATGTGCGGAGTGATGGTTCTACAGATGGTTCTAATGTGTTTTTAAAGAACTGTCCAGAAGGGGCGTAAGTTGTCGTATCACTTTTTTTCCCATCGGCCTGTGCGGCTCTGTATAAAACAGCGTTGCGCACTTTAAACGGTCTTGTTCGTCTGCGTCTCATCAGGTAAAACACTGGACCCTTGGCATGTTCATTACTCTAGAATTTTCTCATAACTTTGCAAAGTATTTTCTACTATTTTTCTAGACTCTACAGTGCATGCTTTACCTTTTCAGAGGTTACAGAGCTAATTTTAAAGCTTTAAGATAATCTTTTAACTGTTAAGAGAGCAGGCCTGACGCCACGTGCCTCGCTGCGCGTGTCGGCAGGGCCAATTAGCTTCCGAGCTAACAGTAAACGTGTTCCTTTTTAGTCTGAAAGAACATTTCAGCATTATCTCGTGTCTGTATGATGACACAAGTGTTGGTAGGGACATCTGACTAACCGTGAGGAATGCCAACAGTCCTGACAGCACGAGGTGATGTCGTCTTTAGCCCGTTTTACCGGGTTAGCGCCGTTAGCTCGGAGGCTAATTGGCCCCTCAGTACAAACTGCTGGAGCTAATGAACCACACCATACTTGGAACCCGTTAATTAAAGCACTGATTTGTCTCATGGATAAACCGTAAATACTTGTTTGTTTTCAGATTTGCCTACAAGGCTTCTCAAAATGAACATCGTAGTAAGATTGTAAGTATCACCGTCTTTACCCAAAACGTGTGACTAGTGCCTTTTTTTTCCACAGCCTTTCTGTTATGCACTATTAAACCACTAAAATACAGTTTGTCTTCCTCTCCCTCAGGATCAAATTGTGCTCGTCTTCTGGATGTGGTCAGATTCTAAGTGGTGGGTTTTCCTGTTTCGTTGCTTTTTAAAAAAAAAAAAAAAAAAGTTGATGATGACTCAAGTTTAAGAGTAGTGGACAGAAGTGATTTCTGATAAAACTTTGAAACTGAGACTTATTCACTGACACTAAAGGCTTTGTCTGTGACCTGCCCAACACTGATGTCTACTTAAATCTATATCAACAGATCTGAGATGCAGGAAACATGAAGAATGTAGAGGAGGTAAGAACACTGCACATCTCGCTGATGGAAATGGACTTGTGCCTCTAAGTGTCTATGTTGGGTTTTAACGTGTAGGTAAATGCTATGGGAGTGGTATCTTAAACCTCCTTTTTTAGAACACTCTGTAGTGCATCTGCTGCTTTATCAGCCACTCTACAACACACAGTGGAAGCACAAGTCCATCTCAAACTCATGTGATTCCTGTGCTGCTGTGATGACACTTATTTGCTACTCTTGACAAAATGGATGACGATACATGCAACCACCAAATTATATTATCTGAGGCACTTGGGATCTAACTCTCAAAGCAGAAGTGTTAGTACGTTGCTTATCTTATGTTGTCTTTCTTGCAGGTGGATGAAATGTTGTAATAAGCCTGAAGCTGAACCAGAAAATAACCATGGTATGTGAGGCACACTGTTGGATGGTCATATCCTCAAATATGCTGTCAGTGATGATTATATTACATTGGGAATCTCTCTGAAAAAGAATGAAAGATGATGTTTGTCTGATGCAGTATGGTTAAGGAATATATCTACTGGCAATGTCTTTTGGCAAAATTAACCCCTGATGTTGTTTTGCAGGTGACGGTGTCCTTGGATCTCAGGTGAGTTTAAAAGCTCAGTGAATGTTTACTTTTTTAACTGGTCGGATGCAGTGATGATTGCATAGTTCAGCAGATATTCTGTGACGAAGAAAAATGTCTTTCGCTCCTAGCTGATGCATCTGCCATCCAGACTCTTGAGGCCATTCATGCTGGGCTCTGATTAATTGTAAAAAAATTTTCTCTTTTCAGGATTGCAGATGTCTGTTGCGTGTGGCCAGATGAAGGTAGGTTTAAAAGCACGTGGCGTGTTCTTGCTGATATTTGATACAGTGATGATTGCATAGTTCAGCTGATAATCTGTGACGAAGAAAAATGTCTTTCGCTCCTAACTGATGTATCAACAAAAATTTTCTTGTAAGCTGTAATGCTTTGTCAAAACTCACTAATGTGAGTTTCCTTTTTCTCTTTTTAGATGGGGGGTGCACATTTGCTGGCAAAGTGTCATGCTGAAGTGATCTCAGTGTTGGTAGGTATCGCATAGATGAGCACTGACTCAAAGACTCAGACATGATGAATTTGAATCAGGTCGCTGATCTAGTTGAGGAAAGAAATGTATGTATTCTGATCTGGTTTGTCTTGAATAAAGACAAATGTATTTATGACACTTAAGTTCTCATTAAAGTCCTCTGACTTTGCAGAACCAGTTGCGTTATCGCTCTTCTGTCTGAGATCTTGGACATGTGGTGAGTGTGAATTACATATGAAATGCCTCAGACCCAGATGAGTTCAGTTTATCTAATTTCCTTCAAAGATGAAGATGGTTTGTCGTCACTTGGCAAAATGGTGTTCAGTGCCCAGTGTGACAATAGTCTGACTCAATTTTCTAAGAACTTACTAAAAGCTTATTAGTTTTTAAACAATTTACTTCATTAGAAGCCTGGTCAGTGAATAACTGTCCACAAGTCTTGATGACACTTAATTGAAATTAATCAATAGAAATCTGGTCATTAACCATATAACCCTGTTTTGTTTATCAATATTTCATTCAAGTCTCAGGCATAATCTGCCAATGTTGATTTGTAAAATGCAGTGATGCTGAATTGGTTGACTGCCTACTGGACTACATAAACTCATCTGGGTCTGAACTGTTTGTGGGATCTTGGTGTATGACTGTTTGATCCCTGTGCTCTGGCCTGTGTGATGACTTTGTGTTGCTGACTGTAAACCGTGGAGTTTAACATTAGCTCTAGCTGACCTGGTCGGTGGTGAAACTGTCTGTTTGTTGGTGTGCATGTTAAACTTGAGCTACTGTCTCTGTTCAGGGTGCTGTCTCGTCCACTGGAGGCTGAAAGGCAGACCAATGATTAGGTAAGGACACAAGACTTGAAATGGCACTCCATGTCATGGGTTCAGTGATGTTTGTACAAATGTCTGACCTGAACTTCAATGTGGACAGTCTACTGCTGAGTAACCCAGTAAACCTAGGCTGAAGTAACCAGTCACAAACCTGTAATAAAATGTTCTTTTTTCTGTTTCAGATGAGTGGTGCTGTGTCAAGAGGCAGACCTTGGTAAGCATAGTTCCTCTGCTCATGACACCATGTAGTGATTTATCTGGGCCACGAGACCTGTGATGACAAGATTCTGCCAAATGATTCACCTTGATTATCTTTAACCGTTCCATTTAGTCTGAGGCGTGTCCAATAGTTCTCTGGTCAGCTTTAAATTACTCTTGACGTCTCTAATATTCATCTGTACCTCCCGCAGATTGTTCCAAGACGATGGAGGGCAGTTGTACTGCTGTCCTTGGAGAAAATACTTCACCCACATCAACTCCAGTGTCAGCGATGACCGTTTGATCGGTGTCCCAGGGCATTTGGGGCTACAGATGTAGTTTACCAACACCAGTGATTGAATGAATAATGGAATTGGTGTACATTACTTTGATGCAATAAAAAAATGTTTTTGACAAACTGCTTGTGTTTGAGTCCTATGACCACTGCCATTCATTAAACTGTATTGGAGGTGTCTAGTGTTTAGTATATTTGGAAAAAGTCATTTTACACCATCATACAATCTGTTTATTTTGTACCTCACAGTTCAGTAATCTAGGTGTTTTATATATATATATGACCTTGGGTGTTCATTCTGTCATGTTGCTATACTAGTACATATAGTATAATAGTACATCTATCAAAGTTGGTGAAAGGTAAATAGACGAACGGCGGAGACACCGGAAGTGACGCAGAATAAACAATGGCCCGGCTATGCTAGTACTGTGTGCCTCTTCATATCAGACAAGCAGACCTAACAGATCTATACGGGCCGTGTTTTCAGTTATTTGTTGATCGTCGCTCTTGCATTGAATCTGAAGGGATTTTCATCAAGGCTCGTGTCAGACGTACGTAACGATCGCTGTTCCAGTGACCGCCCACTCCGGACGCTAACTGTGATAAAACAAACGCGCCTCCTGTTTCCGCTGAGAGGAACAGGCCGTGGAGTGGGTACAGGCCGCCGGGGGATCCAGGTGGCCATAAATGGGAGAGAGGAATCAGGACACCGTGTTCAGTGTGGTTCGGGCGTGTTCAGACCGGCTGCTCACTCATGGTTCCGCTGTGGCTGCTGGCGGTGCTGTGTTCGGTCCCCGCACACGCCGACTTCTTCCACTTCGACACCATCTCCAATGCTTCCACCTACTATTTTAACTACATTTACTGTAATATATGGGAGGGGGAGTGTCAGCCGAACCAGGACGATGCTACACAGCAAGGTAAGAAACGGGGCTAAAAACTGGAATTAGAAATAAATCCCTTTATCATGTGTGTCCTCCTATAATCAGCTGTTCCGACATCACACATGTACTTCTGGATACACTTGTGTCAGCCCTGTTCACCGCTCTGATGTGTCAGGTCAGTAAATCTGTTTTGTGTTTGTGTGAGCAGTTCCCACCAGGGACATTTGGGCCGGGTTTCCTCAGGACTACCTGAGCCTGGTGCATCAGTGGTACTGTAGTCTGGGCCAGTGCTGTGAGTCCGGAGACTGCAGGATCAGCAACAACATCACAGGTACCACTGTCCACCCGAGTCCAGAACCAGGACACGGACTTCACTTTGCTTCATTTCATGGGTTTTTACAATTTGATAGTAACACATTGTGAAAAGTGCAACACGAAGTTAAGGAAACAAAGCTTCGATCCAGGAAAATTGGGATCGAATATTTTTTTTTGAACGATTCAAGTCATTTTTTTTTTTCGATTAATCGTTGTAGCTGTAGTTGAAATTCATTTTCATCAAAATTATGGAACATATGTCGAGAGTTTGCATGGTTTTCCTTACTATTGTAAACCTCTCATAGCGTTTTGGATACCACATTAAACCAAACGTAATGTAAAAAAAATGTAAGCTTTTCCACTTTTTTGCATAAGTACTACATGTCATTCTACAATATAACATTAACTTGCAAGAGAAATCCCAAACACACCATGCACCAAAAAATGGGAGCTCAAACTGTATCTAACCCTCTGATTTTAACTGTCTTCATAGTCTACAAACACATGTACAGACAAGCATTTATTCTGTCATATCTTGGTTTCAATCTGAAACTAGATTTACTTTTAATTTTTTATCATTCATTGTCTTAGCACTGTTTTATTCTTGTAATGCACATTGTAAACACACCATAGAAATAAACCCTACTATTAGAAACATATTAATGACAAAACTTTAAATGGTAGCTGTATAAACATCAGTGTTTTTTCATAAATATCTATTCTGACCGGGATTATTGTCCATGTGTACGTTTTTGGTCTTTTCTGCTCTTTTTTTGTCCAGGTCTGGCCAGTGACCTTCAGACGAAGCTCCATGGACAGCACCTGGCCCAGTCTGTGGTTCTGAAAGCCATCCAGGGTTTCATCAACAACCCTGAGTCCAACAAGCCACTGACGCTGTCCTTCCACGGCTGGTCCGGAACTGGAAAGAACTTCGTGGCACGGATCATCGCTGACAACCTGTACCGGGACGGGGTGAAGAGTGAGTGTGTCCGTCTGTTCATCGCCCCGTTCCACTTTCCTCATGCCAGACTGGTGGACACGTACAAGGTGAGGACAGAACTGGCGCCGGATCAAACCGTTCGGTGCCAGGGACAGTGATGTCAGTGACCTCGGGTCCGTCGTGGGCTTAGTCATATCTGTAGGCTGGATGTTGTAATTTGCTCTATGAATTCTGTCCATTACGTTGGTGATTTTGTCTGGTCTGATTGCTTCAAATCAAACATTGATCCATCAAGTATTGACACTGCTTTTTCTTTTATGGGATTTTGCTTTTTGGAACCTGGTCTTTGTCCAATCAGACAACTAGGTCTACACATCTAAATAAGTTTTGGCATAATCACTGGGACAGATTTCAAAATTATGTTGACTTAGTATTGCACAAATAGATTTAGACAGATACTACCTTTAAACTGACATTCTAACTATTCAAGTGTATTGTGTGCAAATCTTTAACTGCTTATTTATATTAACTGTATCAGGATATAGTGCAATTAGGTGTTTAACAGCGAAACGTGGTGAAGTAGGATATAACAGACACACTGCAAAGAAAAATGAAAAAGCTTCCAGTAGAACCTACATGTTCTATTTTTAAATCCATTTTTTACCCCTTGGCTGAGGGGTATTGTAATTGTTTTGTCATCTGTCTGTCTGTCCATTTGTCTGTCCATTCAACAACATAATCGCATTATCTAAAGAATGTATTGAGATATCGGTACCAAATTGATACTGTGGATGCATCTTGGCATGGAGCAGAAGCCTATTGAAAATAGGTCACCTTGACCTACTTTTTCAATGTTAAATGGCCTTGTGCCTTGTACAGTTATAATATCTGAGTATTTTCTAATATAATGTATGTAATAGGTTTTACACAGACAGTCTAATCTAAATTATACGGCAGTAACTTTCAACAGAATCTTACACTATATATGGCCGAGGGGTGTTAAAAGTGCGCAGCACGGTATGTTCTTTTCACGTGTCTGTGATTTGACTTGGCTGTAAAACCTGCACCCTGTTCATACGTATAAAAGTTTGCCGGACTCTTGTACTTCCTTTACCCTCTTTTATGGTTTCAGCATTTGGCTTTTATGTAAAGTATGTTGAGAAACGCTGTCAGGTCATTATTTTCATAAGCTGATGTATTAACCATATTTTGGAGCAGGATAAAGCAAATAGCTGATGAACTGGCTGATATTACATGCATCCTTTCCCATAAAAAGAAAACCAAAACTGCCAGAAATTAATGAACTTTACCTTCATTAGTAATTGGATTTCTGTTAAACTGAGCATAAAGCTTAAAGCTGTAAAACCCAAGTCCTAGTCTAAGTATCACTAATCCATAAGTCTTTCCACAATTACACACCTGAATCTCTTCCCTCATGGTGAACAATTTCGAAGTGTACTCCAGCATCAACAGTCCATTTGTTTACCAACTGAGCCGGTAGGTCCCTCGGGCATTTTTGGAAATTTGTCGCGACGTGCATTGTGGGAAGCAGAGTTCCACGCAGCTGCATTATGGCCGCAATGGCAACAAACACAGAAACGGCTTCATTGCCTCTTGCTACTGCAGCTACATGGAACTGTGCTTCCCACAATGCACGTCGCGACAATTTTCCAAAAATGCCCAAGTGACCTACGAGCTCCGTTTGTAAATGAACGGATTGTTTATGGTGGTGTACACTTCAAAATTGTTCACCACGAGGGAAGAGATCCAGGTGCGTAATCATGGAAAGACTTACGGATTTGTGATACTTAGACTATGACTTGGGTTTTACAGATTTGATGAAAAACTGGTGACAAAAGTCATACACAGCTTTAAAGTATGAATCAATAAATCTAATGTTATAAAAAAAATCAGACAGATTTTTTTCGGATATTTTCCCTTCACAGCCAGTATTTCCACTTTAGAAGCTTAATATCAGCCTTCACTTCCATTCAGAGCCAAGTTCATCTGATGATGATAGTTTGTAAACCATCCCATCTGTCTCAGTTAATCACTTTTTCCATTTTATCAGTAGAATCTCTTAATACTGAAGTTGTTTTCCTATTTCACAGACATGATACTGTTTTTCAAAAAGCTTTTGTCTTCTATATTTCACTATTAAATATTGCCTGTGGTCCCTGTGTGATTAAATGACCTAGCTTTTGGGGTTTCCATTCAGGGTCAGCTGAGAGAAGCCATCAGGGACATGGTTTTGCGTTGTTCTCAGACTCTGTTCATCTTTGATGAGGCAGAGAAGCTTCATCCGGGACTCATTGATGCCATCAAACCCTACATGGACCATTATGACAACGTTGATGGTGTGAGCTACCGCAGAGCCATCTTCCTCTTCCTCAGGTTGGTTTATGTCCTGTTGAAACCGAGTCATCAGTCACATACATCGATCCCACCTCTGGCCCACATATGGTGGCAGCTCATTTGTGGTGAAGGATGTTTCTCCATTTGTCTCCATTAGCTTCTCTTATGGATTATTCATGTTTTTCATTGTTCTTGGCATATTTCTATTGTTATAGGGATGCAATAATTGCTGGTGTAACGATAAACTGCGGTAAAATTGCCGATAGTTAGTATTACCGTTTAAATTCTAATTATCATTGTGTCATCACTGTGTTCAATTACCGCACTTTGAAAACTCAAAGTGATACTGCTCATTTCCTGGAGAAGCAGCGGCATTGCATGCGCCTTTGCAATGTTCGGCCTGTGAAAATATGGTTAAAGGCAGCCGCACGGCAGCGCTCCAGAGATCTGGGAATAGTGAATAGCTCCCACACAGACCCGGTCCAGACACACATACCGTCACATATCATCCTCACTACATTCAGGCTAATTAAACTACAATTTCCAATAATATGGACTAATTTGTTCAAACCTCAGTCATTTATAAACCAGAGGAGGTTTTGTATTTCCTCTTTACAAAACAAATTTCTATCACATTCCCTGATTATTAATACTTCATTGTGACATCACTGTGAAAAAATAGCAATCAAACAGAAATGAATGGAAATAAAGGACCTAAAGCTCCATGGTCGTGATTATTTTTATTTATTTGACTGATGCAGCCAAACAAACAACAAACATGAACCAATATTTCATTCTTACATAAAAAACCAATAAATGCAGAACTGTTCAGTTACTCAGTGTATTTTCCTCTGCTCCACATCTCTACAGTAATATCGGTGGAGCAACTATTAATGACGTAGCGCTGGACTTCTGGCACTCGGGTCAAAACCGAGAGGACATCGGCATGGAAGACCTGGAGCATCGGTTACGAGCGGAAACGATGGAGTCTCAAGGTAACAACAGTGTCAAATATTCAGCTGCCTTTCTTAGTTCACGCGGTCGAACTTTAGTCTGAAGCAAAGGATGATGAAATGACACTGGGTGTTTGGAGATGATGGACAAAGCTGACAGTTTTAGATGTAATGTAGTAGTAATCCTCCTTTTGCTGCAGCCTATATTGTATTTATTACTCCCCAGGTCCGTATACTTTACACCGGGGCTCTCGATATTCTTTAATTATTCTGTAATGGATAAAATGTCTATCCCTGCTGTACACCCAACCACATACTGAGGATCTAGAACAGGGGTGTCAAACTCATTTTAGTTCATGGGCCACATTCAGGCCAATTTGATCTCATGTGGGCTGGACCAGTAAAATAATAGCATTAATTAATAGCCTATTATTACTAGCCTATAAATAATGACAACTCCAAATTTTTCTCTGTGTTTTCATGCAAAAAAAAAAAGTTTAACTTAATAACTTATTAATTATTACAATATTTACATTTAGAAACTTTCCTTTCACAAAAAATGTGAATAACCTGACAAAGAAATTAATATCTGAAGAAAAATAAGTGCAATTTTAACAATTTTATGCATCAACTTTCCCATTTATACATGTGCATCACAGATTCGATCTACAAAGGCACAAAGCATTTAGTAGCAGACAGAACATTGTTAACATTGCACTTTTTTTTAGCACAATTTTCTTTAGACATTTGAAGAGGTTCGTATTTTTCAGGTTATTCACATTTTACTGTTAAACCATCGTTTGTAAATGTAAATACTTTCATAGTGGAATGTTATTTTATTCAAATTAAAGCAAGAAGAACATTTGGAGTCATAATTTATAGGTTATTATACAATTATTTTCCTTTAAAACACAATGGTCTGTATGTGGAACCTGAACTAAGGTGATTTTAACATCCTTGATTGTTAATATCTTCAGTGTAAATTTTGCACTTTAAATTCATCCCACAGGCCGGGTTGGACTCTTTGTCGGGCCGGTTTTGTCCCACAGGCTGCATGTTTGACCCCCTGATCTAGAACAACCCTCCATTTTTCTGTGTGTGTTGCATTGATATTGATGTCACTGCAGTTTCTTATTGCTCTGTCAGTTAAAACCTGTTACTGCGCAAACAGTCTGTAATTACCTTTCAACATATTGTAATGCAGTTGGTCTGGGAGGAGGGCTCTGCACCTGCTCCAGAAAAGTTCCTATGACACATGATGTTGGCCATTTATAGGTGTTTCCAGACTAAAGTGAAGGCTCAAAAAAGTGGGATTATACAGCCTTGACTGTAATGTCCTTAATCAGACACTGTGAATAAAATAATATGAATAAAATATATTTAGAAAGGTGGGTTTCCAAGTCAAACATTAGAGTGAAATGATTACTTTTGAAGCTGTAATATCAGTTAAAGGGTACCTGTTGTGAATTTTCATTGTTAGCTATCTCAAAAGATCACGTATAATACAAGTGCAGTGTTTTTCAACCTTGGGGTCGGGACCCCTGAAATTTCTAGTAATTGATAAAAATAGAAACGTACTAATAAAAAATATACTGTGAATTGAGAGAGACAATCCCAATCCATAAAAGACATGACAAACTGAGTCTGAAACTGAAGCACTGTGGTTCTGTTTATCTGTCAAATGTTCACTGTGGCTGGTTTCAGATGCTGCAGCTCTTTCATAATTCATATTTGAGTTATTGTTTTTTCAGTACTAAATGTCAGCCTTGTAAATACAAACTGGACTGACCAAGGAAAATAAAATTCTCACTTTGTGCAGTAACTGTGCAGACTAAATATCACCTAAAATTAACATTTATTTTCAACATAGTATAGCAAACTATTATATGATCAAAAACAAATACACTTTAGCAAAAAAATGTCTGTGTTTTGAATGTCTGGGGTCGCCAGAAATTAGTAATGTTAAAATGGGGTCACAAGCCAGAAAAGATAGGAAACCAGTGCACTAGTGGTTCCATCAGGTAACTTGTGTTATAGCTGTTATCAAGTATGCATGAGTACTGCGTCACTGCTCCGTCAGTCAGGCATTCTCAGCGACATGTTGCCTCCTTCACAGGCTGTTCCAACACCGGTAGTGAGGAAAGCTCATAGTATTGTCTGATTAGCTGGACTGCGAAGGACTGGTCTCTGACCCCGTGCAGCACACACCAGTCTAAGATGACACATTATGGGCCAGTGCTGGGTCGTGTCTCTAGGACAATGGCGGAGTTCAAAGCTTACAGCTGCACAAACAACAAGCGCGAACACATGCTTTCCACTTAATCTGCTCACTTACTGCTGCTTGTTTACTTGCTCTCCATCACCCAGAATCAACGCGGGTACGTCACTTACGGCCAGCAATTGTTGCTCCCCGTAGGTTTTTTCCACGCACTTAAGTCACATAATAAAAAGTCCAGTGTGGTGCATCAGCGAGATTTTTTTTGTTTTTACTGAATTTGTTCCTCCCTTCCTTACAAGTGATGCACAAAGTACAATTAATGCCGTAAGCATAACCAGTACAGGTTCACTTTAATTCGAGGGTGAGTGTTTCCTTATCCTGATGCAAAAAGCAGCTGCAAATTCTTACTTCAAAGATGATATTTTAAAATATGAGCTCAAGCTCATCCTACATACAGTGGTATGCAAAAGTTTGGGCACCCCTGATCATTTTCAAGATTTTCCTTTATAAATCATTGGTTGTTCGGAT